>VWYH01008875.1:0-12988 GCA_013399365.1 Pampusana beccarii | reverse complement strand
TGCCCTGGGCCTGCTGCCCACACCAGTGCTGGTACCAGCCAGGATGCTGTGGCCTCTTGGCCACCTGGGCACACGCTGGCTCGTGTTCAGCCACTGTCACCAACACCCCCAGGTCCTTTTCCCCCAGGTCCTTTTCCAGCCGCTCTTCCCCAGCCTGCAGCGCTCACGGGGTTGTTGTGACCCACGCAGAAAGCCGTGGAAGGTGAAAAACCTCTTGATCTACTGCATCACCACCAGCAAACCCACCAACCCCACCCACCGTAAATAACACCAACTTAATTAGCAATAAGCTGACGAGGCGGCACCTGCGACTCAACCCCGCTGCCTCACCTGGTGTCAGGCTCCTGGCCACCGGCATCCAGGAAGGGGTAACCCCAGAGGGGGCCGTGCCCGGTGGCGTTGTAGAAGCAGAGGGGTCCGTTGGTCAAACCCACCCCAGAGAGGACAAAGCAGGCGGCAGCACCCAGGAGCGCCAGCTTGGAGAGCACGGCCGAGACAAAAGCCTGCGGGGAACACCCGGGGAGGACCGAAAGTCAGATGGGCTCCAAAACGAGGTCGTGTGCTACTGGTGGAGTTCGGTAGAGGGGGCAAAACTCCCCTTCACCCCAAGGGGCTTCAGCCTCATGAGCTGAGGTTGAGGATGGAGAGGTCGGTGGGCTGTTTAGAGCTGGGCAGAAGCGGGCAGGGAGCTGCCACGTGGAGCCTGGTGGGGCAGAGCCCTGTCCTCTGGGGAGGGGGCACCATGGAGCGGCCCACCACAGGACCACAGGAGAGGGGACACCACCTCATGACCCAGCGTGGGAGAGGGGACACCCTGCCACATCCCATCATGGGATTATTGGAGAGAAGGATCCATGCCACATCCCACCATGGGGCCATGGGAGAATAGGGTCTCCACCATGACCCACCATGGGGCCATGGGACAGGAGGGTCTCCACCATGGGGCTACAGGAGAGGAGGGTCTGCAGCATATCCCACCATGGGGCCATGGGACAGGAGGGTCTGCACCATATCCCACCATGGGGTTACAGGAGAGGAGGGTCTCCACCATGACCCACCATGGGGCCATGGGACAGGAGGGTCTGCACCATGCCCCACCATGGGGCTACAGGAGAGGAGGGTCTCCACCATATCCCACCATGGGGCCATGGGACAGGAGGGTCTCCACCATGTCCCACCATGGGAGAGGTGGCATCTGCCACATCCCACTGTGGGAGCAGGGGCACCCTATGACATCCCACCACGGGACAGGGGGATCCATGCCACGTCCAACCACAGGGCCACAGGAGAGGTGGCACCACGGCACGTCCCCCCCTGGGGCCACCCACCACGTGCCGGTTGTGACCGCTTCGGCACGGGGGCCCCTCCTTACGTTGCGCCGGGTGCCGCAGTCGGAGCAGCCGGCACAGCCGCATCGCCACCCCACCGCCGTGATGTGGGTCGCTGCCAGCAGCACCTGCGGGGAGGAAGAAGCAGCTGGGGACAAAGAGGAGGCAGCAGCCCCATCCCTTCCCTGCAGACGCGCGAGGCAGGACACGGCGCGAGCCGCGGTACTCACGGCGATGCCGCCGCCCCAGACGCCCGGCACGGCCTTGGCGTGTCGGCTGATGTGCCCCTCGGCCAGGTACCGCCACGTGCCGCCGGGGAAGAGCAGCAGGACACTGGCGGCCACGGAGAGCGCGCCCAGGGCCAGCAGGCAGGGACCCACGATCCGGCTGCACTTCCCCACGCACATCGCCACCCTGCACGGGGACGGGAGGAAGAGGAGGAGAGGGATTGTGGGTGCTTGTCCCCCACAAAGCCAGGAGCACCTGGTGTGAGTCCCACCTCCCCACTTTGGAGGACCTTCCAGAATTGCTTTTGGTCCTCTGGAGCAAACGGGAGCTGCTCTCACCAGCCAGAGGCTTTTGTGGTGTTGTGCAATCACCTCCCCAAGGACTCTCCTTCCCTCCACCGCCGCCCTGTCCCCAGCAGGTCTCCTCGCCCCAGGAAGCTCTGCATGGCTTGCTGTCCCCCCAGCGCTCCCCTTGGGCAAGCAGCAGGTTGGCATTAGTTGCATTCTTCTACCTCAGCAGACAAACACCTCCCAAAGGGGACGTAAAGCAAAAGTGCAGCTGAACCAGCCCCTGTTAGGACCCTTTCAACTCCCATCCTGCCAGCACATGGCCAAAAGCAATAGCATCCAAGCAAAGCCCAAGGAACGCGTCCTCCCGCCATCCCGGCTTACCTGGGAGCGATGTCCCGCGGAGCCAGCGGCGTCCACCCCTCGGATGAGCCCTGTCCGGGAGGCAGCACCCATGGGTGACTATTTATGACATCCACGTCTTGTTCCTCCCCGCCGAGGTCCACCCACCGCATCACTCATGATCCTTCCCTCTCCCACACAGCCGGCGGCTCGGAAGGAAGGATGACTGTCCTGTCCCCACGAGGCGGCCTCCGCCTCTCCCTCTGTTCAGTTACGGCCCCTGTCACCGGCAGAAGCCACGATTCCACCAGCACACGCACAACTTCAGATTTTAAGGCTTCTACCACGTCTGCCCTAAACGCCTTGACCACTGCCCGAGCGGCAAACGCCTTTTCTCCTGGAACAACCTACAATGACTATTTCAGAGAGAAGGTTTTCCTCTCAACCCACGCCAAACGCTGTCCCTCTGTCACCACAAGTCCACGTCCTCCACCAAGGGCTTCACCCATCACATTTCGCCTTATTTCCCCTCGTCCTGCAAAGTTTCGTGCGCAAATGCTAAACAGTTCAGGTTTGCCTCTTCTCATTTTTACCCACAGGAGGGAGCACACTAGTCTTCTAATAAAAGCTTCTAAATAAATATTCTCGTGTCTCCGCTGGTTCCCATCTCCTGCCCTTCGCTTCCTTGCAGGTTGCTCCAGGTGTTGACCGTAACCCCATTCCGTGTGTCTCACACCTTGGGGATAACGTTGAGAGAGAAAGGTTATTTCTGGATATTTTAATTATTGCAAGGCATCAGACATTTCCAAGTCCTATTGGGGGGTGCCCGTGGTGTGTGACGTGGAGGCTCCTTTTCTGTCCCCACAGAGAAGCTCTGATGGTGGCAGCTCCAAGATGGGAACAGGACCATGAGAACATTCCCTCCGTGTCTGAGAACAGGAGACAGGGAAGCTGTGGTACAAAAACAACCCGGCAAAAATGGGGCAGGAATTGCAGGCAGCACGAGGAAAGAGGGGAATTGCTCATGGGTCGTGTGGGGGAAAGGAAGAATCTTCTCCAAGAAGAGTTTGGAGAAGGTTCGTATTCCTCGTGTGTTCATCATGAGGGCCTGTGGCACATCAGCTGCTCGGGACGTGGGTTTCCCCCTCCGCAACAGCCACGGGAGGTGGATCGCCTTATAGCCCCGATACCGTCTTGTTCTGATACAGCGAGTAAAAAATAAGCAACTACCTTTTGGTTTATAACCCAACTTGCTCTACCCAGGGTAAGGCACACAAGTAGCATCTGCCAACGCATTTCAAAGCGGCTTTTCCTGCTCTCAAAGCAAGGAGTACAGGAGTGTCGAGAATGTAAAGCCTGCTCTAAGGACAACGTGCTGCTGCTTGTTGGGAGAAGTAGAAAACGGAGTTGGAGCCCTCGAGCGCCACATGGAAAAATATGGATGGGGGAGGCTGTGTTACATCACCCAATTCCACCCAATTTCTAGGAAAAAATAAGCTGAGACGAGCAGGCTACGTGAATAACGATAGTTCCTCTGAAAGGAAAATCGGAGTTTGCACCAGCACGTAAATCCCCGTTTTATTTTTAAATAACGTGAATCGGTCTCTAAAAAGCAGAGAGCAGCGAAGGCGAAACATGTAGGTCCTGCAGGACAGCAGACTGCTGAGAATAATCCAATTTTTCTTTCCCTTTTTAAAGAGAGGAAGCGTTTTTCGCTCTGCTGGAAGAAAATGTGTTGCAACCCCATCTTGTGCCCTTTTCTACGTCACGGCAATCTGAGCTTCCTGCGTTGCCACACACATGATCCGGTCAATCATCTCCCACAGAAAACCCCCGTGCCGCCCAGTGTGAAGCGTCAGGGTGAATCTTTTCCCCCAGCATCGCTGATCTTTCCCTTACACCCACTCAGCCCAAGGCTGTGAGAGTAATAATAATAATTTTTAAAAGGCTAATTTTAGCCCTGCGCAGCTTCCCAGGCACCGTGAGCGGTCGCACGCCTCCCTTTCTCGCACCAGAACTGAATTAGGAAAGCGTCGGCACGGCGATTACGGGCAAGTAACTCGCTGCCGAGTCACCCGGCCGTGGCGCTGCCCAAGGCGGTGCCACGCAGAGCGACGCCGGCTCGGCCCCGTCCTCCTGCTCACGCCTTCCCCGACTCCCGACCGCAGCTGAAGAGCCACGGGTCGCTTTCACGCTACCTGTTTTCCGCCCATTTATCCCGTCACACTTAGAGGACCCTGCCTCTCTGCTCCGCGGTTTGCGGGTCACGGTTGGCAACGGCTCTTCATGAATTTCCGAGCCGGTGAGGTTTTTATAACCACTAAACCAGGTTCCCCGGCTCTTTGCTTCCCCGAACTCCTCTGGGCTGTGGGAATTGCGTGGCAGGTTGGGTTTCAGGTGCGGTTTGGCTTCCAGGAGAAGCAAGGAAGCTGAATGGAGTCTGAATCGGTGAGACTGAACCATTCTGTGCCAAACCGGCCTCCACCTGGTCCTGTCCAGAGGATGCTCAGCACGACTGCGTGGTCTCTCCCACTCCTCTCAGTAGCATCTGTAGATCTGTTTGTGCTGTGAGCGAGCTAAGACTTCCCTAAAATCAGGTGTGGCGACATTGGCTGTCAACAGCGATCCCCTTAGACAAGCCCCGCACAGAGCTTGTGGCTCAAACTCAGACCGAAGAAGCACCAACACGACGCTGCTGGACAACACGACGTTTGCTTTAGCTTCCTGATGAACTTCACCTTATTTATCACTTCAGACGAGATAAACCAGCGTAATCAGAAGTTCGAAGGAGTCGGCAGAAAGGAAAAATGAATACATTAAAAATGAGGTATCTTGAGCCTACCCTGCAATTCCTTGACCTGCAGACTGCGATGAAACATGTATTTCCGACTCAGCTGGAAGGGGAAATATTTTCCTAAGCTGCACAAAGGGATCAGGCTGTTGTCCAGCCTTGAGAGGTGCACAAGCGAGTCTCCATCGCAGGAACGGGAATTGTCCTGTTAACACAGTGAGAAGGAGAGGTGCGCACACCAAAAAACTGAAGTCACCTCCTGGATAGGCCTGGAAAAGCGGCCAGAGTCTTCTGGGCTCCTCGGAGGTCGGTGCCTCCCAGATGGTGTTTCCCTGCTGTACCTGCTTGTCCAGAAGGGATTCTGCTCATCCGTGTTTCACGCAAGGCCATGACAGGAACATCGTGAGAAGCCCAAAGGACAATCGCAGAAGTCGGAGGCTCCGTCTTGACAACACCTGTATTGGAAGGACATGGATGGTTCAGAATAGAAAAGCCACATGTTCTCCACTCTTCCATTGGGAAGGATGGAAAATCCCGGCCCTGCCTCTTTTTATTCAGTTCCATGAAGGTATTTTTCCTGCTTGAGGTTTGTCTCACTTCAAGATTTTGTAACCTCCAGAAGGGGTTGAAGCTTTCTTGGGCTGAGCAAGCAGCTGGCAGCAATCAACAACTCCTTATCGGCAGGAACTGGGTGCTTTCTAAGCCAGTTATTTGGTTGTATTTATTATCAGACACCACAGTGCAAACAGGCGTCAAATTCAGGCCAGCCCTGTCCTTGCTGGCAGGGCAGACCTGCAGCTACTATCTAAAATAACAAATATTTGGACTTTTGCAGCTGAGCTGCAGCTTCTGCTGCTTATTTTGTAAAGAGACTCAAGGCTGATGAAAGCGGCTACAGCCAGGATAGGAAAATCATAAACCCAGAGGTTCAACAGAAGCTACAGCACCCGGACCTGTTCTGCCAAGTCGAAATTTGCAGATCAGGAGGCAAAGGAAAAAGAGAAACATCCAATCTGACAGTTTTACTAAAAACTCTCATACTCGCCTATAGGGAACTCAGCTTGATTTTCTTTCCTTCCAGCCCAAAAAGCTTAAGGAAAAAACTCCATGTAAAGCAGGGACAGACTTTGGTTAGAACTAAACCAACAAAAAACCCGCAACCCAAACCCCAAGAGATGCAGAAAGCTACTGAAAACAGTTTGTTTTATTTCCAGGATCAAATATTACAATAGGACATTTACATATATTTATAAAAAAATGCAGCAGTTGTGTATATAGATCAGAGGTTTCCTTGAGTTTGGTCCCTCCCAGCACAGTGAGCTGAAATCTTCCGAATTAATCCTCTCCCTCCTCCCACATGAAGTCGCCATAATTGAAGAATAAGGTGACTACTGTAAAAACCGACAGGCAAAAACATAATTTTGAAACCCTAGGTTCATCAATTAGAGGAAACAGGCTCATTTCTTAAAAATCATCTACCCTATAGTCTGGTGTCTCTGATGAGGCACCGCGTCTCTGAGTGGAGTTTTACCCAGATGTTCTTCATATACATCTGTTCTCTAAAATAGCACCTTGTCCCCCTGCTCCACGGACTTTGACCATCGATCCTGCTCTACCTTAAAGTCTCAGCAGCGTTTAACGAGCAGTTACAAAACGACTTTTCTCTGTACTGCAGACACTCACAGTAATTAAAGACAGTGACCAAATCCCGAACTTCCGCAATCACTCGTAATTTTCCAATTTAAAACTGAGGCAAGTCGAGGCACTGATGTCAAGTGCCGCGTTCTCCGATTAAAAACACGTGTGTGTGTGTGTGTCTATATAAGTATATACATATGGCTATATTTATTGGGGGTGGACAGACATTAAGCATCTCACGGACAAAAGGAGACCGGAGTAGAAGTCGCCCTGTACAACACAACAGAAAAGGGAATCCATTAACCTCGCCGGTTCAGGAGCAGATATGAATATCACCGAACCGTGGTGAGATTTTGGGCTCGGACAGAGAAAACCTCGGCAAGACTCTCTTTGCAGAACGTCAACCAACAAACCTCAACAGCCGGTCATCCAATGTGTTCGGATCAACTCCAAACACACGACTGTCGGTCTTTCCAACACCGTGGATGGCCAATACAGGGCTCAACGCGTGCGTTTCGTTTCGCCTTTAAAACAGCAGCTGTTGCGTTGGTAGAAAATATTTTCTGTTAAAATAAATAAATAGAAAGGGCGGGGGAGAAGAGGGATTTGAATCTATTAAACCAGCTCGACAAGGCACACGGAGTCGGTGTGGGACCGAGATTTTGCGCTTCGCCCGTCTCAAGCACATCCCTGCTACCCCTTCTCCTCTGGGAATACAGGACCAGCTATTTTTTACTAACTCGACTAAAGAGCAATTAAACAAGAAGCAAGCAGTGACATTTACTACAAACTAAGGCGGCATAAAAATCAAAGAAATTCCTGAAACGACACGTTTTCCCGTTCACGCGGACACTCCCACAAAGGTGTCTGTGCCATCTGTTTCCACGTGGTTTAGAAAAAAAACCACAACCACCACATTTGCAACTCCCCAGCGTTTGGAACCCGACGAACACAGCACAAATGATGCCTTGTCCCCAAAAGAATCTTTAGAAAAATGTATTCTATGGAAGTAGCAGATGACATGAAACGCTGTTCGCAGTAGTGAAGAATGGATGTGGTTTATAGATGAGAGCTGTTGTTCTGTAATAGCGAAGCAGCAGATCTAGTGAGCTCTGGAAACTACGCTGATGCAAAATTGCTGTTTAAATCCACTTGGAACTACAGTACCTTCGGGTGCCTTTTTAGAGACAACTATTTCACAAGGCTACTACGCGCATATGTGCAACATTCTTTTAATATTGATGTTAACTTATCTGATTTCTCAGGAAGGGCAACACACTTCAGCGCACAAATGTCAGAAATGCAAAAATCACAGACCGCAACTCAAGGCCTCTCGTGTACGCCCAGAAACGTTTGGTGCGGCCTTTATCTGCTCTTTTGCTGCTGGTAGGGAACGGTGCGAGGTTGATGCTGGTCAATCGGCTTGATTTAGTTCATGTATGATGAAGGAAGACCCAAAATCCTTCCCTGGGACTCTGAAGGGTCACGAGGGAAATGCCAACAGCAAAACCATCAACAGGCTGCAGCCTGAAACATGTTAGTTCTGTTCAGTTCTCTGTTCCCACCGTCCACACGTGCTTCTGCTCCTCCAAACTCAGGGGGGGACACAACACCCAAATTATGGCCAAGCACCACTCGTAGGAAGCCACAAGCCACAGCTTCTAAAGGATTTCTTTCCTTTCTCCTGCATATTTCAACATCTCCTTTTGCAATCTGAGATTTGAGGCTTTTTTTTCCCCCCAAGCTTGCCAAAAGCGATTTGAAGGGCAGATTGAACATTTAGAAACAACTGTGACAAGTCATTTATCAGTGGAGCCCAACCAGCTTGTACCTTCACTGCCACAGGTGTTACTTGGTTGACGTTTTCAGCCACATTCCTCCAAGCTCCAAGGGGCTTCAAACATGAATGAAGTCATGAAAAGGTTCTATCCCAGTTGGTGCAAACAGCAGCACTGGTTTTATTTGGGGTAGGAAGAAGGGGGAAAGAGGGGAGAGGAATGAAGGGAGAGAAGAGCCACGTGCATGGATGCATATTTCTTAATTTTTTTCCCTGTCTCCTGCTCACAGATCAAAGGAAAAGAGAATTGAAAGAAAAAGCCACATTGTGCCAGAGAAACAAAACGGCTCATAATTTCTGGGAACAGAACAAACTGTGAGACAGAAGAAAAATCCCGTTTTCAATGTAAATCTTCGATTTCACATTCTCATTTCCCTGTTAGGTTATAAAAAGAGTAATGTTTTTCTAAATAGAACCCCAAGAAACAAAAAATGAAGTGAGAGCATAAGCACTCCCGGTCCCACTACACCAGCAGGCAAAACCATTTACGGTGCTCAAGAGATGCGTTCCTTGATGATTTAAAAATAAACCTGTCGCAGCCAATGTTTGCTTCCTTGTGTAACAAAAAGAACGAAGAGCTGACTAACCTAGGGCTCCCAGTTTGGTTTGAGAGCGAGATGATGAGTGTGAGGTATGGGACCACGCAGCCCATAGTCTCTCCAGCGATACAACTGATGGAAAAAGTTCATGCTCTTCCCTGCAATGAAGTTTCACCGCTTCTCTGCTGCTGATACAGGGATGATTTTCTATCAGATTAGTGATGATTTTATATCAGATTGCTTCAAGACATTAATAACCTAGCCGCATGTACGTTACGGGTGGGCAGAGGGAAGGAGAGGAGGAAAAAGGAGGGGAGGAAAAAGGAGGGGAGGAAAAAGGAGGGGAGGAAAAAGGAGAGGAGGAAAAAGGAGGGGAGGAAAAAGGAGAGGAGAGGAGAAAGAGAAGAGAAAGAGAAGGAGAAAGAGAGAAGAGGGAAGAAGAGGGAAGAAGAGGGAAGAAGAGGGAAGAAGAGGGAAGAAGAGGGAAGCAGAGAAGCCACCAATAAAACAGACCTAGGACTGAAAGGGCAGAGTCAGTTTTGTATGTTTAACTTAACTGCTACAAAAGCTGATGTGGGACCGCATTCCCAGAGCGGATCCAAACCCACGCCTGTCCAAAACGGAGCTGGCCCTCCCCCAGAAAACACAACCGACCAGCCACAACTCACAAGAGCGGCGGAACTGCAAAGGCAGGAGAGCAGAAAGGTCAAGGCGCTCCCGTCCTGGCCTGCCCGAGGGACACGAAAGGACCATCTGCACATGTGCCGGGTGCCGCGTCCTGCTGGCAGCCTGCTGGAGCTCTCCTGTGGTTAACCACAGCAGAGGGAACGCGTTTCAAGGCAAAGAAAACGTCAGAGTTATTTCAACGAGACAGCTGAAGCTACTTAGGGAAGCGTTAGACCTACATGGAAAGGGTTTCCTTCTGTCCGAGCAATGAATTTGGATATCCTAGGAACACAAAGGATCTTTCAGCTGCTTCACAGCCCAAACGCCAACATCCCGACTCCTCTGCTGGCCTTGCGATTCCCTTCCCAGCCTCCACCACAGGGGCTCTTTACAAATCTGATGCCACGTCAACCGTTGATCAGGAAACCACAACCACCCTTTGCTTTCCTGATAGCGCATCTTGCCGTACAACACAAAATAGTTTTTTTGTGTGGGAGAGAAATCAATTTATACAATTGTATGATTACATGTAAAACCTCAATTATGAGCAGAAGACAGTGGCGAACTAATATTATCATGGGGGATGCGAGGCATTTTCTGTGATTTCCTACATTTAAAGACTCCAAGGTACGCAGGCTAGTATGAAATTAAAGGCAAAACAGCTTGAAAAGTTCTAGTCTGTGTTAAATTTCTGACCGCTGAAGTCCTTTTTCTTTAACCAGTGTAATCGCCTGACAGCTGCAGAAAACGTTCGCACTCATGGTAGGTCTCACATGCCCTTTTCCTCACTGATGAAGAGCACGCTAAACTGAATTCTTCACTGTAAATACACAAAATTGACGCCCACCTTGAGGATGGCTGTGTTAGTTAACTTTGACCCCACTGAAACACCAACGGATCGACAGCTCAAGGCCTAGAGAAGACATTGGACAAACAGGACACTGCATGGCCCGGGACACGTCTGCGTGACTTTGGTGCCAGCTCCCAGAGCTGAAAAGAAAGCCTAAATAAACCTGGTAGTTTTCCATACCACCTCCCAGATATAGATTAACATGGAAATAGAATAAAAAGCAGCCTAGGGCATTCAAGCCACCGGGCTGTTAGGTCATTCACAAAGCGTTAATTCATTCCACAGCGTGACAACGCTGTGCATGTTTTCAAATTAACGAAAGAAAACCTGCCTTGCTGTCCTGTTCAATCGCGGTCAGTGCTCTGAAAGCCCCGCACAGCTCGGTCACTCCTGGGGAAAGCGAAACAAAACACCATGCAAAAAAGCCAACTCTCAAGTTTTTTTTATGACAGGTGTTTTCCAGAGAGTCCAAAAATCTTGGCAGCATCCTGCCACCTTCCGTCATCATTTGCAAAATCCTGAGAGAACATAAAAAGGAGACACGTAGGGGATGGTGGGGAGAGGCCAAATGGAAACCCCACCAGCAGAAATGCAGCTTTTCCCCCGGGCCAAGCAGTCAATCCCATACAGACTATAGCTGGGTGGTGGTTTCTTTTTTGGTTGGTTGTTTTTCTTTTTACTATGTCCACCGGCAGCATTTAAAGCAGGAGGAAAACACACATGCAATCTAGAAGCCTTTAAATTAGATGGGGGCAGAGTATTTCACCACAGTATTTCTCCTCCCTAACCCCACGTTTTTGCGGAACACCAGATAAGTGAACCCTTGAAAAGGCCGCAAGGTTAATGGAGACCCTTTGTGTAGAGAATCAAAACAAAGGAAATACTGAAGATTACACTCTCTCCTTTACAGAGAGATGATTCAGTGCCTTACCACACGCTATTTTCAAAAATAAATTAAACAAAACAGATTTAGGAATAGCAGCGAGAAGGGTACGTGTATCATGGCCACTCCAAGCCCCAGCATACTGGGTACAGAGGTTATCGTTTTGCTTCATCCCACGAAAACAAAGGAAAGATGTTCTTCCCAGTGCTCTCCGCAGGGCCCAAGCTGAGAAGAAAATAAAACTCAGAACGCTCCCGTTAGGTCAGTAGAGGAGGAAAAAGGAAGAAGCGAGAGAAGGGCCAGCCTGCCTGATTCCAGCACTGCGATCCCAGCCCCTCAACTGCATATTTCGAGAGTCGGTGTCCCGGGTAAAGAGGGGTGGAAAGCTGGGAGAACCCGTGCTAATTCCTCTCCTGCACAAAGACAGTCTCTTGAGGACACAGGCCGGCCTCCTGTAACGTGATCTCATAGTCCAGGTGGGAGAGTTTCCTTCGGGGGAAGTTGGTGAGGAGTTCAAAGCGTTCGTTGGGGTAACCTTTTGACTGGACGTGTTTCACCAGAGCCTGGGGAGAGAGGAAGGCAAGCAAGTGTCGTATCAGTCAAAACGCCACCAAAAAATGTGAAGAAACACCCCATTTTCCTTTAAAAAACGAAGATTGTAATCGCAGACAAAGGGCATTTCGAAATTTTGCATACAGTATAGACCCTCTTCCTCTTTAATATCTAATTTGGCCCACACTAGACACTCTTCCTCTTTAATATCTAATTTGGCCCACACATGGTATGAATGATCATAAAAAATAATTACTAAGTGATCCCTTACCTGATTCTTTATACAGAAGGAAGACACACATCAAGCCACATTAATTCAAGCAAGCTGAATTCCACAGCACACATTCAAGTCACAGTAAAATAAGATTCACAAAAAAATTAAATCCTCAAGTGCCCCAAACCAGAAGCCCCCTCGCTTGTTTATCAGACCTTACCCTTACATTAAACTTAAAAGCCACCGAGGAAGCATTTTTGTGATGTAGCATTGACAAAAATTAATGCAGTATTTTTACTAAATTTTTTCCCCCTGCCTTCAAGAAGCATAAGGTTTTGGGGTTGTTTCGGGTTTTTCTTGTGGTTTATTTGGGTTTTTTTAAAGCTTTTTTTAAAAGCTCTTATTAATTCATTGACTTCTCTGTCTACAACAGCGATCGGAGCAGGATACGGAGGGCACTGGGATGAAGGGAGATCACCCGCAGAACCCAACAAGCAGATGTATCAGGATGAGATGGATCCACGCTACGATGAGAGAGTTTTCCCAGGTTCATTAGGAAACACAGCAGATGAGAGTGTAAAACAGAGAAATGCAGATTGGTAGAAGCGTAGGTGATACAGCAACAGAGCAAGACTCGGGCAGAATGAAAAGACTTCACTTTTTAAAGAGAGGGAAAAAATACAATTATTACATAATAAAACAGAGAGTATGAAAAACTAGAGGGTCCCAACAATATTGTTCATATAGTTTTGGTGGGCAACTTATGCCAGGAAATGAAGTGTAAAGAGGTAAGCTAGCAGTATCAAGTATCTAAATGGCCTCAAGTTGCACCA
>VWYH01008874.1:525840-548837 GCA_013399365.1 Pampusana beccarii | reverse complement strand
AAATAAAGAACTATCATATATACATTATATATTAACAATAGCAGCTTTTAAAAAAAAAAAAAAAAGCTACAGGAATGTGTGATATACTCTGTAACATGGCAGTCTTGTTCCACCATTCTTCCAGATTTTACCAGAATCATCTAGCCAAAGCGTCTACCCACTTTTTCCATCCACTGAAGCATACAGACTGATGTCTACAACCCTATCACCTGTCAATGTTAAAATTCTTATTTCAGCCAAAGGGAAAACATACCAAAGCATGAGCAGTTAAGGAGGCTTTAGGAGTGTGTTGATGGCAACTTCCTAAGGAAGAAAAAACAAAACAAAAAAACAACAAGGAGACAGACTTCATTGGATTTCATACTTAACAAACGAAGACATTGTTTGGCTTGTGAAGGCAAGGGCTGCCTTGGCTGCAGTGACCATGACAGGAGTTCAGGATCCTGCCTTTAGTCTCTTCAGTGATCTGCTTGAAAGAACCTCATGGGACACTGTCCTGGGGAGGAGAGAGGTCCAAGACAACTCATTAGTATTCAAGGATCACATCCTCCAAGCTCAAGACTTTGAACATCTGAATGAACAGGAAATCAAACAATGGCAGCAGGAGGCCTGCATGGATGAACAAAGATCTCCCAGTCAAACTCAAACTTAAAAAGGAAGTGTGTAAGAGGTGTATAGGAATGGGGTTAAAAAAGCCAAGCCTCATGTGGGACTTAAGTTTGCCAAGGAACATGAAGGGCAACAAGAAAGGATCACATGAATACATGAACAGTGAAAAGAAGGGAAAATGTGGGCCTGCTGCTGAATGGGCAGGGGGACATAGAGATGAAGGACACAGAAAAGGATTAGGTACACAATGCTGCCTTTGCCTCAGTCTTTACTAATCAGGTCAGCCCTAAGCAATCTGTGGCTTCTGAGACCAGGAGGGAGTTTGGAGCAAGGAAGACTTTGCCTTGGTAGAAAATTACCAGATTAGAAAACATATAAACAAATGGGATACTGGCAAGTGCACAGGACAGGAAGAGGATGACCATTAGTGCTGAGGGAACTGACTGATGCCATTGTGAGGCCACTCTTGATTGTCTTTAAAAGGTTATGGTCAATTTGGTGAGGTTCCTCAGAAGTGCAAGAAAGCAAATGTCAGTCTTAACTTCAAGAAAGTGTAATAAGAGATTCTGAGGAAGTAAATGCAGGTCAACCTCACTTTGGTTTCTGTAATACGACTGAGCAACACATTCTAGAAGCCATTTCCAAATACATGTAAGACAAGAAGCTGTTTGGGAGTAGATGGCATGGATTTACAAAAGGTATATCACACTCAAGCAATGTTGTAGTCTTCTACTGTGAAATGACTGGTTTGGTGGATGAGAGGAGGGCAGTGGATGTCATTTATCTTGACACTGTTCCCATAGTATTCTCATAAACAAGCTGATTAAGCGTGGACTGGGAGCTGGACAGGGAAGTGGACTGAAAACTACCTGAGCATCTCGATGCAGAGGGTTGTGGTTGGGAGCAGCTGATCCAACTGGAGAATAGCTCCAGGCAGCATACCACAGGGGTTGATATAGAGTCTTACACTGTTTGATATCATCATTAATGGTCTGGATGATGGAACAGAGGGAATCCTAAGCAAGTATGCTTATGGTACAAAACTGGGAACACTAATGGATGCACCAGAGGGTTGTGCTGCCATTCAGAGTGATACGGACAGGCTGGAGAAAAGGGTCAACAGGAATCTAATGCAGCTCAACAAAGCGAAGTGCAAAGTCCAGCACTTGGGGAGGAATAATGTTGCATTGGATTCCGACAGGCTGCGAAGCAGCTTTGCAAAGAAGGCCCTGCTGGTGCTGGTGGGTGCCAAACTGACCATGAGCTAACAATGCATGTTTGTAGCAAAGGAAGCCCGCAGTCTCTGAGGCTGAACAATAGGAAGGGCATTGCCAGTAGGTTAAGGGAGTTGATCCTCAACCTTGATGAGTCTGTATCTGGCTCGGGACTCACCAGCATAAGAGCGGTGTGGACAAACTGGAGTGAGTTCTGTGAAGGACCATGAAGACGATGAAGGGACTAGAGCATGTCTCATATGAGGAGAAGCTAAGAGAATGGGGATGTTTAGTCTAGAGAAGAGAAGGCTCAAGTGTTATCTTATCAATTGGTATAAATAACCAAGGGGAGCAGTAAACAAGACAGAGTCAGGCTCTTTTCAGTGGTGCACAGTGACAGGACAAGAGGCAATGAGCACAAACTGAAACATGGGAAATTCCATCTGAACATAACAAAATACCGTTTCATTGTGTGGGTGATCAAGCACCATATCAGGTTGCTGTGATAAGTTGTGGAGTCTCTATCTAAGAAAAGAGACAGCTGGACACAGCCCTAGGCAACATGATTTTGGTGACCCCGCTTTGAGCAGGGGCATTGGACCGGGTGATGCCCATCTGTCCCTTCTGACCTCAATGATTGTGTGATTCTGTATACTTCTGATTTGGTGTCTCTTCCTATGAAGAAAATACAGACCTGTAAGTGATATAGATGTAACAGACACTTTAAGGGCTCAAAGTTTATACTGTTTGACTGGAGGTTCATCCAATGCTCAGTGCCTTTCCCTTCAAATCAGTAATACAAAATGTGAAATTAATTCCAACACATTTCACTAACACAGGAAGCAGCAACTTG
This sequence comes from Pampusana beccarii, assembly GCA_013399365.1. NCBI lineage: Eukaryota > Metazoa > Chordata > Aves > Columbiformes > Columbidae > Pampusana > Pampusana beccarii. The sequence continues at coordinate 546,161 of VWYH01008874.1, read as the reverse complement.
TTCTTAAATTTTGCAGCATTTTAACTAGCTCAGAATTACTTCCAACACAGACTGAATCAGTCTGAGCTGCTTCCTACTTTTCCTCCCATGTGCAATTCCAACTCCAGGTGCAAGTGCCTTCTCTCTTTTCCATGCTAGTACTGGTTCTTCTTTATTTTTTAGTAAACAGATTCAAAATGCCACACTGAAAGAAATTTAATCCAGAAAAAAAAGAAAGATATTGTTCTATCTCAAGAAGTAGAAATGAATGGCTTCTATATGAAAGACAAGTCTTTGCACTATTATTTTGTATTTATAGGGCACTGATGTTAAGCAGCCCAGAGTTGATGTGTTCTATGAATACAGAACATTCTGTCCCAAGGAGCATGAAATTTTAAGTCCTCTCCAGAATTAGCAGGGATGTAGGGAACAATGAACTCCCTATTGGCTGCTTATGTCTCGATTCCATTGCCTCTTCAGAAATTTATACACCTCTTAATCCTGTAAGTCTGTTAGAGTCTCTAATATCTGACATCACTGTCTTCTAGTCAAGTCTTACTCTCAAAAATTGTCGATGTTCCTTGTCTTACTGCTTGCCACTTGATCTGCCTCAATCTTCTAGACTGAATTAATAAAATGAAGTGTTTTCAAGAGTGTGTACTGTTCTCTTGGTGGTAATTCAAGGTTTTTTTCTCCAGATAAATTTTTACTTACTTGCAGATTTGGTCATCTATCTTCACAAAAATTAGAAGACTGTCTAGATAAACTGAACACCAGTCTTATTTTCTCTTAAAATATTTTTCTTGAGAGAGGTGGATTTTAAAAGACAGTGAAACATCAGTTCTAGTGATCCATTTAAATTTATGACACTGCAGAGAAATATTTGTCAGAGGGAAAGGGAGGAATACTGTCATTGCTTTTTGCATGGAGTGACTCTTGCTCTGTGAAGCATCATTTACACCTCGAGAGATAAATCAACTGGGCTATGCTCTTGCAGACATCCTTCCCTTTCAAACAATATACTACTAGGTTAATTTATTAGTGACGTATCCCCTTTGATGCATTGCCTGTTTTCACATTATTCATGCTGTTTAGATATTAGAAAAAAACACCTAATAACTATGGAATAATGAATACAACATGTTTATTATCTTTTTGCAATGTTAAAAGGTGTTACATGCAGAATTATAAACATATAATATATTTTTTTAATCATATTTTGGTTCAAAAATATTAAAAATTTATTTTTCTACTTTATTTTGTAAGACTCAAGATATACAAAGGCAGTTAATTGAAATCGGGAATATTTCTCTTTGACATTGAAAATAATCATACTATTGAAGGCCAATGGCTCTCCTTGGTGTACACTGTGGATAGATTTTGAAATCTATGAGATCCATATTAAACTATTGTTATCCTATTAGTGCTTTGCTCCTGTATGATTGGACATTCCTATTTGTGCCAGGGCCTTTTTTGTTTCATGGGGGAAAAAAAAGGCAAAAAAAAAAGGTGTGTTTGGTATTTGGAATTTATTCTCAGTGTTTCCTCCCCAAATTAGTTGTGGGTTTTTTGTATTAAATAATGCAGTTTGTCTTGATTATCTCTCTTCCCAAAGCAGGGGTCTGTCTTCTGATGAATTTTTGTTTTTGATTCTGACTTACCGGAGACTGTGGCACAAATGCACAGGTCTGAAGGAGAAAAGTTTCGATTCACTGAAAAGACAGACCAGAAAATATTGTGTATCCTACTGTTTGTGATTCTGCAATACAGAATTAATTCTGTTAATTGTCAGAAAGAATGCATTAGTACATACATATTTGAGGAAGTTCTAGCCTAAACATTCTCTCAAAACTGAAACTGGTTTTGATTTTGGAGACACAAAGAAATATTGATATTATCTTTGTACTTCTTGTTTTCTATCCAAACCAAATGTGGGAACATTGAAGAAACAGAAAAATCTTGTCATTACTGATGTTATTCTTTGTGTGTGTGCTCAGAGATGCAGAATTTGGGTGAAAGCTGTTATATACTATTCAAACACATAAAGATTGTTGTTTTCTTGGTGAACTTCTGATCTAAATTTAAAAGAGGTAAACAATTTTTTATAAAATAATCAAATTACGTACAGTGGGTAATCTGATGGGTGAGTAGAACAGGAAGATCATGGGGTAGAAGATAATACAAGCTTATGTAGCAGTTTGGGCTCTTGTCTTCTACCTGAGCTTTACATGTGAGATTCTATAGAGAAATCCACCTCTTGGCCACAAAGTCACACTGCTGTCTTCCCTGTCTAATGGAGTATATCAAATCTAAGAAGACAGTGTAAAATCAAGACGTGCTCTAAGAATCTGAATGTATCAGCCTTGATAGACAGATCTGTGTATTTATGAATGCTGTTGCAAAGATATGCCTTGCATTTTCAGATATTCGATAGTTTTTAATGTACAGCAACTTCACATTGTTTGGTAGATTAAAGGTCTGCTAATTAAACTTTAAGAAAGCGCTGTGTCTCAAACGATGAAGGTTTTCAGATTTACAGAGGAAAATAATTATGTAACATATTCAAATACACGATTATATGATATGTAGTGCAGTTATCTAATTTGATATGCTTTCCTTCACTGTATACTTTATTTTAAAATTTCCAACAGATACCTTTCCAGTATATAACTTTCTCATCATATCTAAATAATTAAGCATAAATCTATGAAAGGATCTGAATCACTTTAAGCTTATTTAAATGTCTTCTAAGTTAATATGATATCATTTAATACGGTAAGGCATATCTATAATCATTTATTATATATCAACGTGTTGTAATGGAAGTCAAGAGAGACCCTTAACTACTGCAGAATTGAAATTGTATTATACTATCAAGAAAATTATGAGACCAATGTTTTTGTATTGAAAAGAAGAGTGCACGCATGATTTGTTTTTGTGTTGGTAGCAGGAGAGGAGTGATAACGTGGTGAGGAAACAAGTGTGACTGTATGAAAGCTACAGGAATAAATGTTTGAAAAAGTCTTCTGTTTCAAGCAGAAGGCCTTTCTTAGGTACTTGATATTTTTAAATGAAGGACCATTATTTCAGAATACTTCTTTCTTCTGGTCTCTCCTAAGACTGCTTTTTGACCTTTAGAAGACAATTTGAAGCCTCCTTTCCATCTTTATCACTAGCTATCACTGGCTGATTTAGACTTCAGTGGAAAGTGAAAGGGAAGAAACTTTTTTTTCAGAGATAAAGGAGAAAATGCAGTAATTACTTTATATAATTGGAATAATTTTTATTTCTGTAAATCTTTTCATGAAATGTAAATTAATGCAGAATTTTAGATTCAGTATATGCCCCTTGAATTCAAATGTGTTATAAAAATTCTTGCAGTGAGACACATTAACAGATCTCAGTTCAGTCATTTCTAACTGTTCACATAATAGAATGTGTTATACATATTGCTGTCAAATGTAATGGCACTAACACTGAGCATAGATTATAGCTCTGCTGGGTAATGTCTGTTAGTACAAGAAGGAAAATGAGGAGATGCACTCCAGCCAATTCTGCATGGTTGAAACTAAAGTAAATAATGCTACTGACTTTACTAGCAAGATTATTAGGTTCAGGTGTATGATGTTCCTACACCTAGAAAAATAGGATGTTCTAATGTGGACAAGGCAAGTCTGAGCTGTACAGCATGTATTAGGTTGTAGCAATTACTCAGGGAAGTCACACAGTAGCTTTAAACTGTGGCTAGGCTCTTGAATAAACATAAAAATTTCCCTCTTAATCTTTTATCACTAGAAGTTACCTGAAAACTAGGTAATCAGTTTTTCATCAACTGTATTATAAAGCAGAGCATAAATTAGGGGCTACGTATATATAAATGTATGCACACGCTTGTAAAATGTCTTCTATAGTTTCTTATCACTCAATGAAGAAGTTGTCGTTTTTTTAAAACAGTAATTATTAAGAAAAAATGTCATTTTTCTGTTAGATTTATGATAAAATTGCTGTTATATTCCAATTCAAAAATTAGAAGAGAACAGGTATTACTTTCAGTAATTACTTTCAACTTGGTGGAGGATTTACTTATCATGTGCTTCTCATTTTCTACTTACATAAGAATTAAGATATAAGCTCGGTTAAGGTTATTGCAGACATTGCAGTGTTTAGCTGATTTTTACAATTTGTTAAATAAAAAAAAGAATATAAGCAATAGAAACCCAAAAACAAGTCTGTGACATATATCTAGACTCTCTAGAAAAGGAAAACTGTGTGAGGAAAATGCTTGTTCCTAGTATATAACTGATTTTATGTGTTATGAGGGTTTAGCACTGTAATAAATGTCTAGGAGAAATATAGAGAGGATGCTTGGAAGTTCATCATTGGTGCTGTTCATGCTTAAAATTAGGCATCTCAATTATTCAGTTGTGAGGGTGCATTTATGAAGATTCTCTTATAAAAAAATTCTCCATAATGTAAAAAATGCCTTATCATATAGTATCATCATTTTTCCTGTTTAATATGTGTTTATTGACAAGATTGTTGACACTGGAGCAATACTATTGCTATCCCCCAACCTAAATACCAGGACTCTGTTTAGAAGCCTCTGTAACAGAATATTTCTTTAAAAACTAAAAGCCTTTAAGAATTCATATCAAACCTGAGACTGCTTTTTCAGAGTCTGGATAAAAGAATATTGGACAGCCAGTCATCTAATTTATTTATTGTATTCACTAATGTTGCTGCTGTTTCTGAAAATAACAGTATCTTTTTGCTCCCAGTATATCAAAGGCAAATTTTTCATCTTTTCTTAAAGAGCAACACCATCTAATTCAAAATTTCAAGCCTTCCCCCATAAAATACCATCTCTTCTTATTATGTTCTTGGGGGCACAAAGAAAAAAAAGAAATCAATCCTTCTAGTTTATTATGCTGTAAATAGGACTACGGGATAAAAAAGGTTTTGCTTAGTTGTAGAGCTCTACAGTGGAGCTTTCTGTGTATTTTTGTGGTTTTACATTATTTCTAAGTGCTCTTGATGACTGTTTTCATATTGGCATATGGAAAATGATTTACATAATTCAAATATATTTTCCCAAGGAAAATGAAGAGAAAGTAGATTAGGTAAAATATTGAAAAAGTGATGATAACTTGTACAGTGAGCTAAGAATATTAAAGAGCAACTGAAGGTTTCATGTGGAGGAACCCATATAATCTTTTCCTCAAGGAGTTTTGCTTTGGAAAAAGAGAATGATATTCTTGCGTTTTTGGGGGCTACAGCTAAATAGGTCATTTTTAACTCAGTGTCTCATCCTATGGCTTTGGGCAGAAGTGAGCACGTGCACAGCATACATGATTTCTTTGCAATAGAAATACCTTATTTTCTGAATTCTGCTATTTATGTGTCTTTTCAGAAACTCCTGCTTTTATTTAGATGAAAGAACACATTATTAACCAACTCTCTTTTCAGGTTTTGTTCTTAATTTAAAAACGAACAACAGAATGGAGTTGCCTTTGCAAATGATTTTATGCCAGTCCTCTAAGAGTACATTTCATACAGTCTCATAAAATTAAGCTGAAAATAATAGATAATGTACACTAACAGCATTAATTGTAACAGAAGCAGACAACCATATAGATGACAATTATTACTTTAACAAATACATGCTAGAACACAGCATTCTCTAAAAGCAAACCAGTGCGAAGCAAACAAATTTATTAAGAATAACTTTTAAACTACTGTTCAAGTTGCACAAGAACAAAGTACTGCAGGCCAGAAAATCCATTGTGTGGAGCAATGCCATCATTCTTTATATACAGAATATATACATAAATCTAATTTGACATCCAGTACATGAATATGCATGGCACCTTCTCAGTTCCTTGCCTGGAGACTCATCCTTACCACTTCAATAAAATCCTACCGAATTCTGATAGGACATTTGGACAACTTCATGCTCCCTGAGGTCAGGCTTTGAAGTTTATAGTGATGGCTTCAGATGATGTTCTCTCTGGGAAGACATTCTTTCAGTTCAAAAATCTGAATTCCCTTTTGAGTATTGCATTGCTTACCAGATTTTCTTTCTGTTTCCTTCTAGTGATCTCCTACACTCAGTCTAATCAAATTTTTTAGTGGGACTGCCAAGTAAAGGCCCTGATGGATTAAAATCATTGGTCCCCAGAAAGGCTCAGCCTTACTGTCAGAATTCTACAGCTTATGGTAGGTACTGCTTAGTAACAGTGAGACCTCCAGGTACTCTATGTGACTACATCTATCCATTAGAGACTGTATTTGTCCTATCTGTCATACAGTAGACATATAGAACTTGTATTACACATTAAGCTTCAGAACCATCTGTAAAACACACTCATCTACTGGATCCCTTGATCCTGACACTTAAGATGGTTGTTAAGCCTTACTTTGAGCCTCTACCAATTAACACACTTTTGTACACCCCTAAGGAAGTGTTGTTCTTGTCTTAAGTCATTTTTAACAAGAAAGGAGGTTAGATACTTATGAAGGTTTCTAAATTCCATCTAAAACAAGAGACCATTTTTTCCCCAAACAGTATAACACAGTCCTTAAGGTTAATTTATGTGCCTGCACTCCTGGTCCTGAGGAATGTCAGACTCAGTGTTTTGATATTTAAAAACAATAATATAAACTTCTCCTTGCAAAGGCTGTTGAATTGATTATTGGGTTGTGTGAACACTTTTGATGAGACAGGAGAACTTCCTCATCTCAGGGTATGGGGTATGAAACCACTTGTTAAACTGCTTCAGTGGCCTCTCGTCTGCTTAACAGTCCCTTGAAATTCTGAGTACAGTTAGAGGGAACAAAACCATCAAAAATTTTGGCTACATTGTACAAAGGGATTTAGAGATAATATATATTTTGGTAAGCTTGTTCTTTTTTTTTTTTTTTTGAAATCAAGGTCTTTGAGATCTACATTGAGAAAATAATGAATGCTATGGGGTTACTGCTTGGGGTTGCTTACCATGTAGTGTGTATATCACTTGAATACAGAAAGATTTCTTCAGTATCTCTAGGTCATTAAGGTCTGTATATCTACACAGAAAAATTTCTGCCCTTTTTTGGTTTTCACAGGATTCTTAAAGTACATGGCAGCACAGCAGTTCTCTGGCTGAGTCAGATCAGAGAGTGCATGTATATGCTCTGCCCTACATAGCTCTATAAAACACAAGAAAGGAGGTTTAAAAGTGTAAAAATTCTCTAGTCCTGAATGCCTAGTTATACTCACAATACTCATTGTGAGAATGTACATCTGGGTGATATATTGAATACAATATACCAGTTGATTAGTTATTTTTAATTTTTATTTCAAGGTAGTTTAGTCTGTAGTCTGTGTACTTTAGTCCAAAACATTGAAGTAAATTCTAGACATTGGCCTTGGACTAAGATAGTTCCTGCTTCCTGTCATAGCTCAAAGGGTAGACTGCACATCAATCACTTTGGATTTTTGTCTGAAAAAATGACACAAAATTAAATCTCTAAAGATGATAAAACAACAACAACAACAACAAATCTGTCTTCCTGGCAATTAAAACACACTCATTTTTCTTTATCTTTTATTTTGAAGGTATGATGCCTAGTAGGGTTAACTTGTCATACTAGATACATTCTTTGAGGCATTTCAAAACAAAGATTTTAATCGTACTTGTCATCTTGGTGTTCCTTTCTGGCAATACATTCCAGATATATGGTGAGAAGACACCCAACATCTTACAGAGGCACAGTGCTTTTATTCACAGAAATAGTGTCTAGATAGTTCAGTATTTGGTACAGGGAGATCATTCTAAGAATTTGCTTTTTATTCAGTTTTTGATCCAATGTAAATAGCAAAGTAGAACTTGGGGAGGAGGACCAGAAAACCAAACCTTTCTTCTCCATGCTTAGTGCTTCACCTAAAAGCTTGAAGAATTTGCTATACATTTGACTTCTGGGTATTTGATTCCTGTTTTCTTGCCAATGGAGCAGCCCTGCTTCCAAAAGGGTTGTGGCTGGTGCTTCTAGCACTGACTGTGTTATAATCTAGAGAATAATGCACTTGTGAAGTGGGTAAAGTAAGCTGAATTCTTCTCAGATTTAGGAAGGAAACAATCCCTGAATGCTCACTTCCTAGATGTGTTCTCCATCTTAGTGCCTGTTACTACACAAATGTGGATACTGTGGCTGTCAGCATTTTAAAAAGACTGGTAATTGCCCAATTAGATATCAGTCCATAGTATAAGACGCATTGGTCTGAATTCAGAATAGATGTGCCTCGATAGCAACCTTTCGTCAGGTGTCTAAATTCAGGAAGGAAAACTTCCTCCTCCATCAATATGTCTGACTGACAGACTTGAGGAGGCTCAGTGCTTAAAATTTAGGGAGATTCTTTGGAGATATACAGGATCACTAAACACAATAATGGCTGTGCTCCTAGGGGAGGTGCCTGAACTACCCATCCAAATCTAAGGAGGGTGGGCAAAATAGGTGCTCTGGTTCTGGACATGTGCCTCCATGACACAGTGAGAACATTTGGCAGTAGACTATTTATTTTGCAGTGAGTACGTAATTCCTCCCACTGCAGCCAAATACCACAAGGGGCAGGGCTCCAAACTAGAGTCTCTTCTGCAGTCTCAGTATCCCTCATCTTTGTTAATAAAAAGCCCTAATCCCAGATCTTCATGATCAGAGAATAAAACCACTTAGGCTCAGTTGCCCTTGTGTCCAAGTGTTCACAGACCCTCCTTGCGCCCACCTTCCACATCCAGCCAAAACATTTGTTCAAGAATAACCCATAAGCTTTTCCTAAGTACATCATTTAAATATTTATTGTAGTGATACTCAGCATTTACATAACTTATATACATTATACAACACTTCAGCAGGAATGACCTGTGGGGTCAGCATTTCTTGACAGTTAATGACTATCCAGAGGAGTTTGCCCCTAAAGCGAGGTAGTCATTAACTGTGAGAAAATATTAATCCCAGAGGCCATTATTTATAAACCATGCAAAATTAAGAGTATATAAAGTACCATTTTCCTACATCTGCTGCATCTCATGCTCTCTATGTGATGCTGTTTAAGTAATTTTCTAGTAGTTAATGACTGATATTGCAACAATAGGAAATCATGGCTTCATTTTTAACATGCCATTACCCTTATAATAAACTTTGAAGTTCATCATCATTCCTCCTTTCTTCTTTTAACAAAATCTTTGTCAGTTACTGATTGAAAAGCCCAAATAATTGGCATTTTAGGTGCCATCTCAAGATTGCATTTTTAGTTTCTTTGTTAAAGTTAAGATAGGTGAATAAGCAAGACTTTTTTTAACTTTTCTTTTCTCAAAAACTTGCTTAAAGAAAAAAATACAGTTTCCATGTAGCTTAGATTAGTTTAGTTCCATACCACACAACTCTAGCTCCAAGTCAGCCTGTGCAAACTGTTTTGCTCAGATAACTTTGGTATCGCTTATGTAACAATTTAACGTTTTTTTCTTTTTCCGAAAGTTTTGTAATTTGATGCTTAAGTAGTGTATTGTTCTTATGGTGATTCCTTAAGGATGAATTTCAGTTTATGTATTGAAGGGTACTAAATAAAAATGTAGTGTAGCTGTGTGACTACTTGTATTCTTTAATCTCTTTCTTTTTTCATTAGAAATCTTTTAAATATTTCAGATTTCCTTAAACTATGCATTATAAATTATAAATAGGATATAATGAAAACACCTCTAAAGAACCAATCAATTTGTAAATATATTCTTTGCCTTTTCCAATGTGATACTGTTCNGAAAAAAAAAAAGAAAGAGAAAGTAGCTCATTGTTTGACCTAATACAGACAGTTGTAGTAGAATGAATGGTTTGGAGCAGTAATGTTCAAACTTTTAGCTGAGTATAGACTGCTGTTATGTATCAGAGTTTATCATGACTGCTATGAGTTCTTATCGCAGTGTTTATTTGAAAACATTTTGAAAGTGATTGTGTCCTGCAGGTTAACTAGACACTTCAAGCCGTGGGTTGCAGTCCATTGAATGAAAACTACAAATATTGAAAGTTGTTGTTTTATGCAGGAAAGGAACCAGAGGAACCCTTAGAAAAAAACAAACAAACGAACAAACAAACAAACAAACAAAAACAAACCATAAAAAAAGAGAAAGAAATCATCCTATTAAATAAATCTAAGTTCCAGAAAATGTTGCAAGTGAATATTACTATCCGAATTCTGCTTACCAAATAGACTGAGGGAAGGTTTGCTCAGAAAGGATTTCAAAACAGGTGCAAAGCAAATTAGTCCTGAACTGAAAGTTCAGAATAAACTGATGTTTGCTTCATTAAGCACTTACCATATTGAAACTTGAAGAGTACTTTGATAACACAGGTAACATATGTTGGTACAGCCAAGGAAAGGCCAGATGTGAAGGAATGCATTTTGGCTTACTTGGTGTCTCATTTTTAACAGGAGCATCCATTTAACAGTTGTGTTAAATTGCAGTGCTGTTCTGTCTCTCAGCAACCAGTTAATTCAATCAGAACACATGGATTTTTCATCAATCTTTAATTCGCTTAATTTTGGTGAGGTGTTGTCTCAGAAATTTTCCCATCTTTCAGCCGTGTGGCTATAGCATTGTTGCCTTGTGCTATTCTTTCCTGTCATTTCCATTTCAATATAGATTTTATAGTTCATTACCTGTCAATCAGTTTTAAATTGTGCAGCATTCATTTTATTATGTTTTGTAAAAACTGCATGCTTTTTCCAATGCCTTACATTTGTTTCAGCTTGAGCTCTATTTATTTCTCTAAGCGCTGCGGCTATGCATAGCTATTTTCATTTTAATGTGTATTTATTTTAGCAAATGCAATATTTTGTTTCACATTTCATCTATTTGGCATGTTTATTCAAGCAAATTCTGACTCAACAGCACTCTGAAACTTTCTTATCTGTAACAAATAATTTTTTCCATAATGTCTTTATTTGTCATAGAGCTTGAAGGGTTACATTCTCAGTCTTCATCGTAGTTGCCCTAAACAAAAACAGCGAATTAACACAGACATAAATACTGTATGAGAAGTTTCTGCTTTTGGCTCTTCTGAACATGTGAGGCACGTCTTACCTCAAAAAAGAGCCTCTGCGCTTTCCTGGCCAGATTAAGTGACTTCAGGTATTTAGTAGAAGATTCCTTTGACGGCGTTTTATACTCTCATTAGGCTACTCGCTTTGGTCTCCACAGTATGCCATTATGTGGTGGAGTATTACAAGGAAATCGTGTAAACAGAGACAAAAAGGCTTCTTACGTCTACTAACACATGAAAACCTGAAGAAGTTGAAAGGTTTCCTGCTTGTTATTTGTATTGGTAGTAACTTTCTAAATTCTGTGAGAGTTTTAAAAGATGAGATTGTGGACAATGCAAATAATATTCAAATTAGAAGAATCATGACATTATTTTGAATTAGTACATGTCAGTAACTATTGTCGATAGTAAAGAACACTTATTCAGTCTACATCAACTAGACCGCCTAGTGGCCAGCAGCGCAACCTAAAAATGTTGTATACTTTATGGTAATGACAAGTTATTGTTTTATTTCTGCCCTAGGTCCAGCATGCCACCACAGTTGTCCGGTGGTAGAGTTAATATATCTTAAAACTTGTTGCCTTACTTTTCTGGAATCCTTTTTTCTCTCTTGAGGATATACAGCAAGGACAAAAGTGATTGTGAATGCCTGTGGAAGGGGATGGCATGGACAATTTCTGCGGAAGTTAGAAGTCCAGATCAGCTGCTGGGGGATGTGTCAGTACTTCTCCACTCAATTACACAGATGAGGTGAAAATGCAATCTTGAATATATACTTATAAACAACAGTCATTCAGAAGCAGGATTAACTGTTGCTACCTTCATAATATATTGCAGTATAACAACTATTAAAACAATAATTTTAATGTTGTTGCTTGCATTAGTGAGTTAATATAGCTGTATTTCCTTACTTTATATGCATACACTAGTAGTAAACAAAAGTCTTCAGCCTTGACAAAGTACATTAATGATATTTTTAATATTAATTAGCCATACTACCTTTTTTTTTAAGAATTATTTTGTAGTGAATCTGTATTTTTCTGGTTTGATTTTTTTCATTCACTGTACAGTGCATATCTCATTGCCCAGTCCTGGAAACTGTCACACCTATCCTAATTGTCAAAATGTAGATTCTGATCTATGGTATTTATGAAACACTTGTTCAACTTTAAGCATAAGAAGACTTACAGAATGCAGTTCACTATTTGTAAACTGAGTGCTTATAATTTTTGTTGGACCTTGCCTGTAATTCGTGAGCACTGTTTAAGAAATTAAATAACTAAACAGCTTCTAATTCAACAGGATTATATGAATGCTAAGGGTTTGTACTAACATTTTCTCTGCTTCAAGGAATTTGTATAGGCTGCTAATGCTGTCAAATTTGTTTTTTCATTATAGGAAAAGGAAAAAAAACACTACTGGTGAACAGATGAGATAAATAAAGGCTTTTACATTAGCAGGAAGTGCCATGCACTGGGAAGGTCTCCGGAGTGAAACAGCTGGTATGGAAAATGAGGTATTCTACACTATGCACATTTCAAAGGGTTAGCATTCAGTCCTGCAGACTGAACAGCTGTAGTGGTTGTAGCATGTTGAGGTTCATTGCAGTGGTGCATCTCTGAGTTTATTTTCATTTAGAGGGAATCAAGCTTATGCATCCCAAGATCATTTCCAGTGAGAAGTATATTATGTTAAGTGGAAACAATTCAGAAATTTTTTTGAAAGCCTGCTGTTGATTTGACATGTAGACTCACTCAAAGTGCAACCATTGAAACCATCCTACTCTGCAGAAATAAAGGAAAATGAATATACTGCTGTGTTTCCTGTTCTCCATGCAGTGAGAGAAAGATGGCATGATATCTACTTCTGATTATAGTTATTAATAGAGAGAAGCACGTAATACAAAAGGGAAATGTTACCTCTTAAGCTTGTTTCAATTAATAGTGAGGAAAAAAAGCATAAGTGAAAATTCAGAAGCTATGATCATGTGTTGTAATCTGGAAAGCTACTAGATGAAAATGTGAGTGAATTTAGTCTATTAATTTATTCCCATGCAGAATATCTAGAAGGTATAAATCATACACCAAAATCAACCCAAATAATTTTGAAAAATCTGTTTTAGTGAATTCCTTGTCCAAATATAAAAGATTACATGTTCTTTTAAAGATAAGAGGGAAGTATTAATATATTTTTGGACATGGTGGCTTTTTAGAGAAGATTTTTCTAAATTCTATGACATAGATTGTAGTATTACTATATTTCTTACTGTTGGAAATGAATTCTAAGAGATGCAGAGCACCAAAACAGTATTTTGGAAAAGGCCAGGAAGAATAGTTTTTCATACTAGCATAAATACATAGCATAAATACAATCAAGTTATATTTTAGAATAGTTTTCAAAAATAAAAAGGTGGGGAAGATTCAGACTGTAAAAAAAATGTTTGATTAATGTGTCAAAAACTAAAGAGACAACTGTTATGCAAAAAGTGAAAGGGGAATAAAGTTTTTGAAATTGAATATACTATTCCCTTTCTCTTTACTTGCTGCTATGCATTCTAGATCTTCAGTGTCATCGGAGTATACTACAAATATATTGACTGTTTTTCTGAATGAAAATGTCTTTCATGTCCCTGAACCTGGATCAGCAATTACTATTGTTGCTGACAAATAATGCATACTACTATTACAGGTTCTTTTCAAGTTTAATACGAAAATATTAAGAGTGCTTGTGATCCTATCTTAGTTGAAAATTTGCCTGTAGGTTAACGCTACTTTGGATATCACAACTAGGTGCATAATAGTGAGAATTGTCCTGAAAAAGCCCTCATGGTTGTGGTCACAGGTATTTCTAAAGAACTACAGTTCCAAGAGCAAGAGTCCTTTTTAGTGTATATACTTATATGAACTACATTCTACAATTATTTTATGACCATCTAGAGATCTTTGAATTTGTTCCAATCTTAATTCAAGATAATCATATACATGTTCACACAGGCCCTACTTCTTTTACACACTAAATCTCTTCCAGATGGACAGTGAAAATACAGTGGCACAGCCATGCCCTGAGCTACCTACAGGCCTATCTTTGCATAAACCATCTTGGAGACAAGGCTGGAAGAATAATGATGATATTTTGATGTTATGCTGAAAAGCTATGCATTATTGTTGCCTCCCTTAGTCATTATCAAATTTCTCAGCTTCCTTTCTGGGACTGAGTGTCAAATTTACACCAAACACCCCAGTTTATAATTTCTGGTTAGTGAGTTTTGGATGTCATAGCCAAGGATTCGACTATCCTTTTTTTTTGAAGATACCACCTTTCAAGTCACCCTGATCTTGTCCTTTTCAAGAGGTCTTTCTTCTGAAAAAAAGGAAATTTAGTTTGTCTCAGAGTTAACTGCTGAATGGCTTTGAGTTAGAGCGTATCTGGTCCCTAAGGAAGAACAGTCTTATAAATAGTAGAAGAAATTCTAGATCTGCCTACTAAATTAAATAGTTACTTTTATGTATTTTAGTCTCATAAGTCATGTTTCCCAGCTTCAGCAATTTTTCCAGTTCTTAGCTATGTCTCAAAACTAAAGATTTGTGGCCTGTAATTTTCTTTGGTCACAGCCAATTTAGCAGCCATCATGGCTTTTTGTCCTTAGGCAGAAGATTAATCAGTATCCTCACTCCCCAGGAGAAATTTTTGAAGGATCTAATAGGCTTCGCCTACAGCTAAAGACCTGCTTTCCAGTGCAATATTGATAGGTTCTTTCAGTTCAAAAATGCAGGCTCTACAAGCCTTAAATGATACAATCTCTTCCTCATCTATCTTTCAAAAGCCTTTTCAGTGGCTACCATTTGTACAGGCTTTCCAAGGTTTTACCATAAGAGTTTTCTGACTGTCACGTCTTTCCTAAGTCCTATGATTCCTCAGTAAATGCAACTCTCTACACATCAGAGTACAATACCTATTGTCCTTTTACACTGACAGGAGAGACTTTAGGAGCTCTCTCCATGTCCTTGTGTCAAGGCTGAAAGGCCTCAGGGGGTGTCAGTGTCCTCACAAATAATACCATCCTGGTTATCATAATGTGTCAACGAATGCTATCAAACTGCTGGCAGAGAAACTACCTTAATTATGAAGGTTTGTTTGATCATTTTAAGCAGGGACAGTGGCTTCTCTGTGGAACATTTCACACTTGACATTTGCAGAGAGGCCACCTGGAGCTCTGTTCATACTTTTACTAAGCATTATGCACTTGCTGAACCATCCAATGATCATGTTGCCTTTGGGAGTTATCCTTCAATCTTTGTTTAATTAAGAACACTAAGGGTCCTCCTCCGGGTAATTGTTAGTTGCTACACTCTTCAGTCACCCACAGTGTGAGTGAACATATAGACAATTACTTCAAAGACATTCACAGTACTCTCTCCTGTCCTTCTGTCTCAAAGTCTTACCTAATTTTCTGTACTCTTTAAGAGAAACTGAAAGGAATGGACAAGCTATGCCCTTTCTTTATGGCTAATGTTCAAGAAGAATCAGGAAGGACTGACTTGGTAGTGCCTACTAATATAAGTGTTTTCTAATAAAAGTGGTACATGTTAACACCGTGACTGTCAAGCAGTTAACACATCTCAAAGTTATAGGTTTGTATCTAAGTATTCTAGTCACAAGAAAACCAGTATCTTAATTTTTGGGAGAGAGCGGAGTGGTGGAAAGGATGTCTTCTGACTGCAGATAGCTTTTAAAATACCCATGCAAATATTGAGGTGAGCCTGTTAATGCTGTCTCCCTAAATAAGTCTTCAGGCAATTTTTTGCTCTTATGAATACTGGCACAAACTAGGATCACAAACATTCTTATAAATTTACAAATTATTGGACCATTATAACATGTACATTTGCTTTACTTCTACAATAGATATCTAATGAGAACTTTTGTTTCTCATTCATGTAGTAGCTGCTCGTTAAGTAACAAACACAACAGCTCAAATACAGGAAAGCATTCTTGCTAAGATAAGCAATAAACCTTGAAATCCAAGAGATCAGCTAAATGCTGTCTCAAGTAGGGTCAAAAGTGATTGACAGGGAAGAAGAAAACACTATCTAGATATTTATATCTGTGACACATTTGATATCAACATATATATATATATTTGCAAATATCTGTTTTTTTCGTAATATAGTACAAAGAATTGAAAGGCAACATGAGGAACAGAGCTTAGTGCCTACAGTAAATTAAGTCATAAGTCTGTTTCATAAGGTAGTTAAATTCAGTTTAGCTATGGTTTTTCCTCTGCTGTTGAATGAAGGATTGCTCTATAGCATCTTCTCTTTTAGAATTATGAATCTTCTTCTCACTTCTGGTCAACATTATTCACAGTCAACTGAAATCCATTTGTTATTGTGAGAATTTTGTCCTTGAACTTGAATAGCAATTCTCCCTCCCCAATATGCAAGTTTTTGAGTATTTGTTGAGAGTAATCATATGTTCTGTCAGTCTTAATTTTGGTTGGATAAAAAACCTAAATATTTGAAGCCTTTATTGTCAGATCCATTTCCAAATTCTTTATTGTTTTAAAATTAATACTATCTGACCTCCTAGTTTAAGTTCACTAAATTCTTTGATGTATTTCCATATGTGCATTCTCATTAACTCTCACACACTTCCATTCATATTCCAGTGACCTCAGGATAAAAGCTGAGACAAAGAATTCAATTAATATCTGGTTGTGTCTGGATTAGTTCTAATGTAACCTTATTCTCACCGCAAAACTGTTGCATGTCTATTTCTTTGTGTTGAATTATTTCCTATTAATTTCCCCCCCACACTTTTTTTTTTTATTTGTAAAATTTAAATCAGCACATTTTTGTAGATCAGTCAGAATGCAAAGACAGTAAGGATCCCAAAGTGAGGTATAGGTGATATGTTGCTCTGCAAGTCTTAAAGACAAATTCTCAAATCTTTTATATTGCTATGACATCCTGAAGTCAGTAAGTCACTGGTTATGAACTGGTTATTTGGAAACACCACAGTCTTGCCAGTATTAGGTAGATTACATCAGCCTCCCACAATTCACACATTTCCATCTTCAATGACCCTCATTGCAGGTGTTTAAAAGATATGTAGATGAGGTTCTTAGGGACACGGTTTAGTGGTGGACTTGGCAGTGTTAGGTTAACAGTTACGCTAGCTGATCTTAAAGGTGTTTTCTAACCAAAATGATTATCTGGTTCTATGATTCTGTGATTCTTGCCTAAAATGCTCAATACAGCAAGTAGTAGAGAGTGCACAAAACAAGCTGCAGCTTCTGCTTTCCATCAGACCTTGGAGTAAGCTGTCTGTGTGCATAATGCATAGAACTTGACCTGTTAGCTCTGAGACTCAAAGAATTTGCAGGGTGGGGGCGAGGTGTTTTTTTGTTGTTGTTTTTTTTTTTTTCTTGTGGCTTTTTATTTAAAGTCCAAAGTTCCTGAAATAAGGAGGGGACTGAAGCTTATGTGGTCAGAATGGTCATTTCGTAATGTAATACCAAGGATATTTGTTGCATATCATGAGATTTTTTAGAAACAATGCTGGTGTACTGGGCTGTCATGGCAGGTCTGTGCAAATTAGAAAGAACTAAACCTGGTGCCATCTTGCTGGTATTACCTTCACAGAAAAATCCTAGTGTGAACTGAAGAGGATGCTTTTTTTCTCAGCAGGAACTATTTGTTTTCACTTCCCAAGGAAGCCTGGGAATTAATAAGAAATATGCAGTATAGACTATAAGAGGGACAGATAGCCATGAAAATGGAAGAAAAGGATTTGTCAATGTCATTATAAACACAATCACTATCCTGCCCTCTCCCTGCAGAGAGCATCTTGAAATCTTACATACAAACTGAAATAACCAAACAGGAAGACATTCATGCTGTCTCTTTAATAATATTAAAATCTAACCTTATCTGTATCCTAACATGGGCACCTACAGCAGATTCCTACATTAAAGCAATAAAATCTCTTTTACAGTCTTTCCTCTGATTATTTCTAGTCAAGGCTAACTATGCTACATCAGGTTTGCCATCTTTATATCACTTCATGTTTTTTTCCTTAGCATAAGTGTTTTTCCAACTACTTCTAGCTTATTTTAGGGGTTTTTTTTGAATGTCTTGTGCCCTAACATAACATTCCAGTTATGAGGTTTATTCTGTTATTATAGCATTTGTTCTCATGCATTGCAATGAATTAACTAGTTTATCCATTTTGTTATTCCATCAGCTCGTACTAGTTGTTTATTTCAGCTCTCAGCTAATGTTCTTGCCGATTTAGTTGTACTATGTGTTGTCTGACTGATAATCACATTAATATCAAACCTTATTCTGCACTTATTTGCATAATCATACCTGCAAATACTCCTGTACCATTTACTGTATCCTCACGTACCTGATTTTCCACATCTGCTGTTACAGTGTGCATGTAAGTTATAGTTTCCTTTATCAGTGTTGTCTCTTGTTTCCTGCTTTAAAGCCCTTATACATCTTGCCACACTTGATCCCAAAAGATCATACTCCAAAAATAGTTGAAATCTATCTAACAAGAACAATTTTCTTTCCACAGAGGCTGCCAGTAGTCAAGCATCTTCAGAATTTCCTCACAGCCCTTGTTCTCAGACCATCTGCTGAGCTTTAATGATTTGCTGCACCATTTGAACATGGGACACAGAAAAACACATCACTTGTGCCCAAAAACTCTTGAAAGTCTTTTCCAGCCAGGTGATTCAAGGACAGTAAAACCAAATGTATCATACCTATCTCTGGAGAGACAGAACTCCTTTCTGCTTCTTGTACTATACTCAGGGCAATTTTTGTGGGATAAAGCATCACAGCTGATGTGCAGAGACAACAAAACTTTATTGTTAGACAATCAAAAAATTTTTAAAAAACCCAACCAAAAAGAAAACCCAAGGTGACACAGTTAGTTCACTTACACCGACACAAGCACTTAAGGTTCCGTTATCCAACTGCAGCTCATTATAAATAAACAAGCGTGTAAAACTGTTGTACACTGACCCTTTCTCTAGCCCTGCGCTCACCTTCTTTCCCATGTGTTGTTACAGTGAGTAGTCAGTGTTATGAGTTCATTGCTGGAAGAATTACGAAATAAATGGAAGGGATTCTTCCCTCTCACTTGTGGGTTTAACAGGAGGTAATTTCTAAAGTTTGCTGGCATGATCTGCTTTATCATTTATTTATTTATTTTTAATTTACAATGCTGGTTTTTAAGACATGGTATTTTACATGTATGACATAATTGTTTGTTTTCTGTGTTATCACTAAAACAAGTTTTATCCAGCTCACAAGACCGCTTTTCTGCAGCAACTGCTAATTTCTGTTTATAGCCCTAGGGCCTCTGGTATGATGTGGTGTTTGTACTTTCAAGGACACTTCTACCTTCCTGTACTTTCATACATTTTTTTTTCCTAGGATCATAGATATCGCACTTTGCACCGAACAACTATCTGTAGTTACTATCTACCAGTTACAAAAATATGTAGACATTATTACAACAATAGATGTTCAATGACATAATCGCACAAAGCTAAACAAAAGCTAATACAAGTTAGATAGCTATCACTTGGTTATTAAAAAAACACGGTTATCTGGAAACCTGACAAAGTCTAACAAGTCCTGAGGTGTAGCACTGTTGAGCCAATACAAAATTTCTGGGACTGTTTCTATAGATGGCAATATCTTGTTTGGAGGGCTATGTGCTCTATAAATTCAACAATTTCAGAGTCCTCATTCCTATCTTTTTTCTATCATCTTTGCTGTGATTCTCTAATTTTTGACCACCTATTCTTTTTTTTTTTTTTCCTTAATTATTTCCTTGCTCAACATTGATACAGAATCCTTTTCTGTAATTCTGGATGATGATCTCTTTTATCATTGTCTTTCCTCTACTGGCATTTTTTCTTTTTTTTCTCCATATTTAATCATAATATATTTAATTACTTACTAACTCTGAGTACTAATTGGAAATATTTGTGCTTAAAAAATTACAATAAATTATTCATTCAGCCTGCAGTGCTTTGTTTTGCCTTTTTTTGTTTATTATTGTTTTTAATATATTCCTGTTAGGAAAGCGTGAATCTACATTAGTAATAATCTGACACTACATTAAATTTATTATAAATAACAATTATTAAAATGTACTGAACCATTACATAAATTTTGATTCATAAAACTGTAGCTATTGCCACTTTTAAATCTTTAAAAAGGCTGTAAATACCTGTGACTTTTTTT
>VWYH01008874.1:494363-525796 GCA_013399365.1 Pampusana beccarii | reverse complement strand
TTTTTTTTTTTTTTCCTTAATTATTTCCTTGCTCAACATTGATACAGAATCCTTTTCTGTAATTCTGGATGATGATCTCTTTTATCATTGTCTTTCCTCTACTGGCATTTTTTCTTTTTTTTCTCCATATTTAATCATAATATATTTAATTACTTACTAACTCTGAGTACTAATTGGAAATATTTGTGCTTAAAAAATTACAATAAATTATTCATTCAGCCTGCAGTGCTTTGTTTTGCCTTTTTTTGTTTGTTATTGTTTTTAATATATTCCTGTTAGGAAAGCGTGAATCTACATTAGTAATAATCTGACACTACATTAAATTTATTATAAATAACAATTATTAAAATGTACTGAACCATTACATAAATTTTGATTCATAAAACTGTAGCTATTGCCACTTTTAAATCTTTAAAAAGGCTGTAAATACCTGTGACTTTTTTTCTTTTTTAATCTCAATTTGCAGATGATGGCGAAGTCTGAAGCATGGGACAAAAATTACCAACAAAACCTTTCCTTGTTCCGTGATCATTTCCAGGAGAAAATCAAAAATATAAGAATGTTTACAGAACTGGAATCACTTATTTCCTAACACCACACTATCATTCTTGGAAATACAACTCAAAATGCTTCAGCTTTGAAGATTAATGTATAGCTTGGAGCACCACAGCAGTTCAGACAGCAGTTGTTATGAAGCCTTCTTTGTTGTGTCAATAGGGTAGAAAAGATTAAAACAATAAAAAAGTGATGGTTCTGAATTCTTCCATTCCTGTTACAGCTCAGTTAATACAGCTTAGTTACCTTTGAAGTTTTAAAAATTCCAAGATCATCCTTAGTTATGCTTTATTATAAACAGAAAGGACTATGAAATATTACCACTATCTTGAAACAGTTGCAAACAATGGACAATAACAAATAAGAGTCGATGTCTTTGTTAGAACTCATACTATGAAGTATTATCAGTGGTTTTTGTCACTAGCTTCCTATATAATGGCATTGCTGCTTCTGTAGCCTATTGCTATAAATAATGATAGGCCATCAAACAAATGCAACCAAGTAGCTGGACCAAGGTATAATGTCTTTAGGCTATTTTAGCTATTTTACTTTGAAGGGTAAAGCAAAAAGAAAAAAAGAGGATAACTGAGAAGAGGAAATGGAATTAGCATTTGATGCATTTGCTGAAGCCTTACAGAGAAGTTTTGTTTTTCAGGCTGTGGATTAGTCCCTGATCGTAAAACCCAGGTCATATGACACTGTTGTGTATGAGAGTGCATTTTCACGTTATTTGTCTGCCTACAGAATTTTTTATGGTACTATCTAACTTAGAATCTGAACATTTTACATGAAGCAATGTGAAATAGAGTTCTGCTTGTGTTTCAATTTTACATAGTAAAAACTGAGCAATGAAAAATAATAAAGATGCTTCTTTTACATTTTTAAAGTTGCCCCCACTAAAAAAGAATTACAATTTGCCCAGTTTGACAATGCACCAACCCTCTAAAACATCAGGTGAAGGTAATGTTTATCATACTCATCCTCCCAGGTAACTGGGTTAACTGTGGGTGTGGGGTGAGCATGATGATGTGATGTGGCACAGTGGGTTTTTAGAATTGCATGTTTAACCATATTTCCTTACCAATTTCTATAACAATGAGTCTGCCAGGAAGAAATACCAAAACACTTGCAATATCTAATGCTATGTTTTACTATATTATGAACCAGAATGAAGTGACACTATCTACAGAGAAAACAGATCTTCTATATGAGATAAAAATAAATAAAAAAGTCTGAAAACTTCTTTATGTTATGTGATTTTATTGTAGCAGAATGGATCCAGCAATTCTCACTGTCATTTCGGATTTTGCCAACTGCACATTCTCCTTTCTCAGAAAAAAAATTTTTGTCAGTCAACTCCAAAGGTTTTTTATACATCAACATTTTAGTTTGGATCAGGACTGTACTTCTAAAACAAGTTTCCCCATCACCACTATTTATTGTCCTTTGATTTATTACGAACTGGTCACAGAAAGTACACAAACTAAAGATTTTTTTAGATGTCATTAAATTGGAAGTTGCATTTCAGAAGCACATAATCCTACTGTTAATGGATTTTCAGTGCATGGAACAGACTAAATTTACACTGAAGTAAATCCTGCTGCAGTACACTTACTGCGGACACCAGATCCTTAGCACCAGTTTGCTCCACAAGCAGTCTGTAGTCAGATGCAGTCAACTAACCCAACCTCAATCTTTTGATGTAAAACATTGCATGCCATAAATAATGCAGAGTAAATAATTAACAAAGAGAAGAGATACTATCTGTTGTAAATTAAGTATTTGTTGAAAATAAAAGTGCAAATTTATTATTTGTTTGATTGAATTATTTAGAATGTTCTTGAAAGTGACTCGAAAGTCCTAACCTCACTTAAGGGTTTTGGATGATTTGGATATTTTGAGTCAACTGTCAGCAACTCTCATGCTCGTGTCCATTACGTATGTTTACATTAGATACTAAACGTATAAGCTGTGCTTATGTAACTATATATATAAACTGAAAGAACATGATTTGTATATATATGCTTTCAATTTAATACACAACTCAATCTACAGAACCATATAGATTGTTTCAAACCTCATATGAAACTTTTTGTATTTAACAAAGGATTTTATTTCCACCTGTCTTCCTTTGCAATGGGAAACAAATGTGGTATGCCAGTGTCATAACTTTAAGCATCTGATATATAGAAATCTCTATCCATACATTCCTTGTTATATACTAACATTTAGATAAGAAATATTATCATTGATTGAAGATAAAGTTTGTTTGTGATATTACTGCTATTACCTCCATAAGTACTGTAACAAAACATATTTGGACTTCTCTCACAATGCTCTTTTTTTGTGGGATTCAGATTTGAGCATTACCTTTCTATAGCAGATGGCTGAATAGTGATTCAGGATGATAAATGGTCTTTTGCATTTTCCAGCTAACCTTAGTTAGATGCATTCCTCTGAGAAATGATTATGCTATGCAGTTTTAAACACCAGCAGATATTCTCTAAAATACTTTTGTAATGAACATTTTGTAAACAATAAAATCATGATTAGCTCTGGTATAGTAAACACGTGATACCAGCATGACAGTAATTAACAGCACTGTGGAATTTTAAAGGAGAGATTTACATGTTTCAACATTGTCTTACTGTGGGGGCTCTTCAAATGGAAGTAGGAAAATCTTGCAGAAGTTCAGGGAAAGCTGCTAATGTGATGGACCTGTGCAATTTGCTTCTGGAGTTGGCCATTCATCATGAGGTGAAGTAGAGGGAGAAAATGTGGTAAAAAAGCTAGTAATTGTAAATAAAGCATAAACAGAGGGAAACAGAAAAAAAAAGGCTCAGAAATGTATGTTAGATAACAGCTGTGACTACATCTGTGTGCAAATGTAGATTTCTCTTCATACAAAAAGGATTTTATTGAAATGAAGAAATATTTATTTTTAAATGAGCCATTAGTCCAAAAATCTGATTTGCATCTATACTTCATTAAATCAACATATTTTTGAATCATGGCAGAAATAATTAAATATCGAAGCACAGTAAAGTACTGTGAAGTATCAAAGTATCCTGACTTCATATACCTTATTTGTGAGGGAATATATATTCCTATTTACACAGAAGTGAGGTTGAAAAAGCTGTAGGTGAAAAAAGTATTCTGCTCCTGAAATCTGCACATTGTTTAGCATGTATTTAGCTATATCAAGTAATGGCATTGATATAACCTCTGCTATATACTTGATGCTTCTACATGATGAAGAAGTGACAGAACAAGTACCACATAGAATAAAATTACAAGGTCCTTTTCAAGGTAATTACCATTACTCATTGTTTTCTAGTGTATAAGAGTTAAAAATTCTCATCTTGCATTATCTTGATAATGATTAACCTCTGTTGTTTTAAACTGTTAAATTTGTGTTGGGACAAACACACACAGATGCTTACTGGAAAAAATTCTCTTGTGACCCAGAACAACTATAAAGCATTAGAGATGCCACTATTTGTACTTATTTGATCCTGTTCTACCTAATAGAAGAAACAAAAATATTATACTGTATTTAAGCAAATGAGGTAAGTGAAATATCACTTAGTCAAATGAAATGTGTGAAAACAAACTCACTGAAGCTGCTTTTAAAAACTGAAAGCAGAATGGATTTTAGGTACTTTCAAATTCCAAAATTGAAATGCTTTAAAAAACCCTGCATTTGGAATTGGTACAGTTTTTCAGCCCCCAATATATTATTAATTCTGGACAGGCAGTATTTTTTTCCATGTTATATTTTGAAATTTAACAAATGATCCTTTTCTTTGGAGGAATGAAACTAGAACTTAAAAAAAAAATTATTAAGAAAAAAATCAGGAGGTGATGCAAAATTGAGTGTCTGTACCACTCACCACCTGCTGGTGATGGTCATTCATTAAATGACAAAAAAAAGATAGTTCTGTGATGTAGCAATATTAAAGAGAGGAGTTTCAAATGCAATCTTTTTCAAAATATAATTTACACAAAAGGGATGACACCAAGAGCACATAATAGGGAAGAAACCTAGCTTGGTGTATTCACATGTCCAATAATTGGGACATTCACTTGGATTGTGGAAAAATTGTTAATGAAGGACCTTTAATATGAGAAGAGAACTCACGCGGCTCATCTCACTTTTTTTTTTTTTTTCATCCTATTTTGACTAGAAATTTCAGCTTAGATCCAGAGACTCTTTTTCAGTAAGTCAGTTTACATAACTAATGTATTTTTACAGTGAATTTTAGTCTGGATGAATTAGTATTTTCTCATTACCACTACTCCCTCTTAAAAAAAAAAGTTGTTGAATGCTGAATTATTAGAACAGTTCTAACACTAGTTCTAAGGATGTACAACCAATCCTAGCTATTTAATTGCAGTCAAAGGTTTTTGTTTGGGCTACAGCAGATACGTAATATCAGTATGTAGGTAATTATTGCCCAAGGGAGTGAAGAAAGTCATAAGGTATCTTGATACTTATATCTTTACTAATGTTCATCAGTACAGAAAAACTCAGACAAGAATGAGAGACTCACTCGGAGAAGGTAAACAGTAATACTCATGTTTTGAATAACCTTGATCTTTGTGCAACAGCTCAATCAAAAACACTTCTTTTTTTCTACCATTTCCTGTCATACCGGAAAACATTTTTTAAAGAGAGTATTAGATGTTGAGACCCTGGTCTAAAATGTGTATTTAAGGTCAGCTCATATTTGGGTGAAGTCTACTGAAGAGACTGAGTTAGAGAGAATGTATAAATTGGAGACTGATACAGAGCAAAGTGTGATTTGAATCTTTGCTTTATCCTTTCAGCACTACAGGGAGAGTCAGATAATTGACAATTTCATGGATGGCTTCTAGTCTTTGTAATTTTAGCAATTTAATGTCATGTTTATTATTTGTTTATTAAGTATAAATATTGTGGCTTGTGGCTGCAGTTGGTAAAATACTTTCTTCCTGGTATACTTGGACACATTCTGAGGCTATTTCAGCATGAGGTTTATTATATACATCGTTCACCATGAAAGGTCATTTTTTAAATATAAGGGCAAGAGGCAGTAGCTAACAGGAAAACATCTGTATGAAAAGAAGGTTATTTCTCTACAGGAACTATTTTCAGGTTTGTTTTTTTTTTCATTCAGTTTCTCTGTATTTCATGGTATTCATTAAATATCAAGAAATATCTAGCAAGTATTTTAAAACAACACATAAATACCTTATCATTCTGTACACAGGCCAGAATACTAAACCTGAATATTTAATACTGAGCTTATAAATCCATATTTAAGCACAACTCCTGCACTAGCTCCATTTTCAAAAGTGCTGAAATCAGCCAAAGTTCCTCTTTCTCTTTTGAAACAGAGCAGCAACTGCTCATCTGGGTAGGTCAGAGGTATTCACTTTATTTTGCGCTTCTGTAAGTGTATGGAGGACATTTGAAAAGTGAAGCAATGCTATTAGAGAGTACTGTATTGCACCAGAGTCTAGGTCTAAGTTTGATTAACTACAGAGCAGAAGACTATCCAAAACTATCTATGGGTTGGTTTGTTTTTCCTGAAATGCCCAATTGATAAAACTCTTTGTACTATAGAAGCTGATAAAGATAATTCCTTTCTAACTTGAAAAACAATTTAGTCAGGACTGCAGTTGTTACTACAGATATTGCATAACCATAGTTACAGTTGCTCTTGTTACATATGTAGTTGTAGTACGTAATATATAAAGAAAAAGAATTATCAAGTCACAGTTTCACCAAATTGCACTGTTTAATTGGACACTAGACTTATGTTCTAGCCACTGAATTTCACGTACTCCAACTGATAGGGACTTTATGCTAAATTTTGGAACTTCAAGTGATAAACTTTGACACTTATCTATCATGGGATTCATTTTATCTAACTCTTGCTGGTTTTAGTCTGGGCATCTAGATCCAAATTAATTATCCTAAACTCTACTTCTCTAGAGGATTTGACTTTTTTTTCTTTTTTTTTCTTTTTTTTTTTCCCCCCCATAGGCCTACTTTAGGCTCAGGAAATTCACAGCCTAGAAGTGACTATTTATTTTTGCTAGTTATGGAAGATGTCACATGATTACTTTAAGAGACAATCCTTTATTAGAGTGATCATATCTCTCATCTTCTAGATATATTGCCTTTTCTAGATTTTTCTCAGAATTTCTGGGTATCTGCCTGTCACGTAATCAGAAATCTCAGCCAAAATAGTAACACGTATGTGCTGTGGCTGTAAAACAGGTTTAGCTAATGTTTATATACAGCACAAGTCCAATTGTACTTATCTCCACTCTCCTAAAATTCTATAAGCCTGAGGACTGCCAAATGGCTTGATGCAGAGCAGGTATTACAGGCAGAAAACTGATACATTTATTATCAGGACTTATTTTTTTCTAAAACTAAAACTACAATGCACTGGACTAAAAGGGACTTTATGGATCATTTAATCTAGTCCCTTATTTGAAAGACATCTATATAGCAATAACATATAATTCTTGGAAAGATCTGGCAATAAAAAACAAAATGAGACATAGAGGCAGAATACAATATTTACAGGTTGACAAACATCATCAATCAGTCAGTAATAGCCATGTACAATAAGAGGACAGATACCAAATGCAGAATGATAACAGAGAATGCCTTTCTACCTCGGGTGCAGCAGTATGTGTACAAGCCATTGCTAGCCCAAAATTTCTGTTCCTGATGCAACTGTAAAAAAGGTCTGCAGCTGTTCTGATATTAGCTAATGAATGTCAATAAAGTATTTCTACTAGCCATCTATGTTCAAACACAGAAGGAGAAAGGAAATACTCCAAAAGAACAAGAAAAAACAAAATTTGCTACTTATAGTAGGGAAATAATCAATAGTTTCTTCAAGTGTATTATCTTGTCTTTCCAAAATGCTAATGACATAATTGTTCAAGTCTAGTGGCTTGGGTTTGCGTGGAAAGGTTTTGGCAGCCAGAAGGACTGCAGGGGTTGGCTTTGTGAGAAGATGTCAGAAGTTTACCCCCAAGTCTGACAGAGCCAGTGCCAGACAGATCCAAGACTGACCAATCTCTGCCCAAGGTTGAGCCTATCAGTGCTGGCGGTAGCACCTCTGTGATAATGTATTTAAGAAAGGCTACAAAACATTGCACAACAGCAGCTGGGAGAGAGGAGTGCGAGTATGCGAGAGTAACCACTCTGCAGGCACCAAGGTCAGCGAAGAAGGAGGGAGAGGAGGTGTCCAGGTGCTGGTGTAGAGATTCCCCTGCAGTCCATGGTGCAGACCATGGTGAAGCAGGCTGTCCCACTGCACCCCATGGAGGTCCAGAGCGGAGCATAGATCCAGCTGCAGCCTGCGGAGGACCCCATGGTGGGGTGAGTAGATGTTCCTGTCGAGAAGCTGTGACCCCATGGGAAGCCCATGCTGGAACAGGATCGTGGCAGGAGCTGTGGCCCTGTGAAGAGAGAAGCCCATGCTGAATCAGGTTTGCTGGCAGGACTTGTGACCCCGTGGGGGACCCACACTGAAGCAATCTGTTCCTGAAGGACTGCTCCCTATAGAAAGCTGGAACAGTTAGTGAAGAACTGCAGTACATGCAAAGGACCCACACTGGAGAAATTCATCAAGGACTCTCTCCTGTGGATGGGAACCCATCCTGGATCACAGGAAGAGCATGAGGAGGAAGGAGCAGCAGACACAAACCATTATGAACTGACTGCAACCTCACTCCCCCTCCACCTGTGACTCTTCTGGGAAGGAGGTAGAGAAGCTGGAAGTGAAGTTGAGCCTGGGAAGAAGAGAAGAGAAGGGGGAAGGTGTTTTTCAGATTTGTTCTTATTTCTCATTGTCCTGCTCTATTTAATTGGCAAGAAATTAAGTTAATTTCTCTAAGTCAAGTCTATTATTTTATTTTTAAAGAGTAGATCCATAAGCATTCTTGAATATTCATGAAACAAATAGCATTTTATTTTGATCTTGGAAATCTTTGGAAATACAAAGGCCTATCATATACCTATCAGCATCAAAAGTACTTTGGATCAATGTAGTGGATAATGTTTGATTTTTTTTCTCCAGGAAAAGATATAGATTATTGTTGTTATTGTGAATGTGTACCACTAAAGAAATTAAAAGAACAGTCTTTCTGAAGTTGACTAAAATATATTCCACTTGTCTACATCTTTTTATGCTATGAACTGTATCCATTAGAGTAACACTACAAGCTTTAACCAAGATCAGTGTCTTCTGACGTATGCAGTGAGAAAACATTCTTATGCTGAGGAACTAACAATTCATACAGACAAATGGAATAGGAAATATGATGTTATTACCCTCATCGTACTGACGGAAAGCCAGGACATAAGCATAAAGGGTGATATTCTGGGTTCCTTGACATTAATAGCAAATTCCCTTTCATTTCACTGAGAAAAAATTTTAGTTGGTCAGTTTTCTCTGAAGTCACTAAGAACAGCTGTGGCAGAGCCAGAAGTTCTTCAATTCACATACACTTTTTTTTTTAGCAGAAAGAGATCAGTCACTCTCAGATCTTGGCATTTCACAGAGCATTTTTGTAAGCATTCTAGATTTCCTTGTCACAGTGTATTATTCACTTTCAAGTTGTTGAAACTCCTCACAGTCTTACAATCATATTGCAAAATAGTCTCTAAAATCTTTAAAGAAAGAGCAGTAATGGAGTTGGGTTTTCACATACCTATTTGAATGATTGGTTGCAGGCTCAACTTCTGGGACCAAAGAGAAATTTATGAAGATAGAAAAAAAGAAAGCAGCTAAATAAGCATCTGGCCCAGAATGATAACAGAAAAAGATTATTATAAATTGCTAAAAATTCTGCCAAGCTCTATAATGAATACATATATTTTAAACAATCTAAACTAGCATAGTGACTTTTCATATAATAACAGACAGCTCATTTGGATCCTTTTTACATTAGTTAGTCTGTCTTAAAAATAGTTGCTCGAACACAATTGTCAAGGACATTTGCTAAGACTTTCACATCCAGGTAGGAACTGCAGTACTATAATTTTTCTATGCTATTCTTTCAAAGGGTACAGCTGAAAAAGACAAGTTTACATTTCAAGTGACCAATTTATCTGGTGAAGAGCACAAGCATCAGGACAACAGCACTATTTGTGTGAAATGTAACCATTAATCCTGTGCATTCAAATTTCTGGTTGATAGGCTATTTTTGAGCAGTGTATATTTTGATTTTCTTTGACATAATCTAAGTAAAGACAGAAAAAAATTGCATCTCTTTCCCTCACCATTTCTAGGTATTAATTGTTTCCAAACTACTGACATACCTAAGCGTTGCAATATCGCTGCACATAGATCAAGTAATGTACTTTGGAGTATAAACACATCTTCTTAAGAAAAAGATCTTCCACCTTCCAGTAACATTATAACACACAGAGTGTAGGTTTATATACTTCAAGTTGATCACACTACCTGAAGAAAGAATAATGTGGCTGTCCGTTTTATCTGAGGAATAATAGGAGTTACATTTTCTTTAAGCCTTAAAGTTGCCTCTGAAAAAAATACGAATGTTGGTATTACCTTTAACGAAGATATACTAGGTCTATAGCTCTCATATATGAGATTCGTGGGAACCCAGAAATTACTGCAAACTGGTTTTGCACAGAGTGTGTTCTGGAATTATTTTCTTTTATTTGGTTTGTGTGATTTTTGCTTCTTTCTTTCTTATTTCTTCTCTTGAGTCTGTATACAAATTGTTAAGAATGTATAACTTTTAATACAGAATTTATTATTTTTATGACATAAATAGAAGAGAAATTTACCTGAAGT
Source organism: Pampusana beccarii (assembly GCA_013399365.1). Taxonomy (NCBI): domain Eukaryota; kingdom Metazoa; phylum Chordata; class Aves; order Columbiformes; family Columbidae; genus Pampusana; species Pampusana beccarii. The sequence continues at coordinate 515,405 of VWYH01008874.1, read as the reverse complement.
GGACTCCTTTTAGAATGGTGTTAGGAGAATAGTGTTAGCTGAATGATTTAAGCAAAACAGGAAAAAAAATATTTCTTAAGAGTAACAAGAAAAGTTCTACAAGAATCAAAATTTATAACAAACATGTGAATACATACTGTGTTTGATATTTTAAAGATTAAAATATCATATTCATAACATGAGAAGATCAATGACAACTTTAAAACTTTTAACCTTTTTTTTTTTCTGCATAGGAGATTAAACTAGTTTGAACTTAGCCTAAAATAGCTGCAGATCATTGTGTGTTCTTTTTTACTAGTTTTATTTTTATGATGTTGTATTTTGCAGCTTTTGATACAACCATGCTTAGTGAATTAGACAGCACTGTACTGTTCAAGCTTCCTTACTCATTGCACTTCTACGATGCATCAACAATTAATGTGGGCTGGCAAATTTTGGAAGCAAAGTAGTAATTCCAAGCGTTTTCTCACAGAGATATCTACTGCAATTGATATAATTAATTTCTGAATCAAAACAATCAGGCCAATGGGTTTGATCTACAAGCATTCTACAATAATACACTGAAGAAAAACATACAGGTTTCAAAATGAAAGTCAAAGTCATTTACAAAGGATTTAGTTTTGTCCTCAGTGTACCACTTTCTGGTACACCCAAAATCAAATATTTGACATGAGATATACCCTGCATAGTGATCAGAGTCAGAAGACACAGATGAACAGACCATACCTGAAACACAAGCTTCTGAATTTATCTTTTGTCATGGATGAGTGGAATGCACCTCACTCAAAATAGAGAAGCAGAAATATGTTTTATTTAGATAAAATAATAATTTGATAGAGTTCAGTGAATTTGATGGAATTAAATGAAGTTTGACAGTGGTTTGACAAGGTTCAATAAGTTTGATGGCAAGGTTCAACTCACTAATTACCGCATGGAAGAAATATACAAATGAAAATTGAGTTAGACTCCAGTTAGAATGAGTCACACAGTCTGGAGATGCAAAGTGTAAACAAAATAAAGGTTATAACAATGAATATTGAATGGCTACACGGATTAGTAATGTTTCATTAGTATCAATTCAACATGCAATTACCAAGACAAAGTCAGAGTTACCATACTGCAGTGTTACGCACAATATCAGTCACATACCAAAGATCTGCTGTTGGTAAAAGGTCTCTCTGCCTCAAGGAGCAACCTTAGAAGGTGTCCCAACTCAAAGGGAGGTCACTGCCACACAGCTGCCTGGCACAGAGAGCTCAAAGAAGGCTTACTTAGGCTGCCATATTTATGGAATGAAGTGGTTGGCTTGTAGTCAAATCACATGCAAGGAAGAGGTTGGTATGAGATGTGTTGTACCCAGGACTTGATTTGTGCCTTGATAAGTGAGTCTTGGAAAAACCACTTGCTATTCGTGTGTTAATCGCATGATTGGTGTTCCAAGCTCATGTGCATTGATGAACACTCTGTCACTCTGCTCCTTTGTAGGTTTCCTTAAAGGAATTCTTGGCCCAGCTACAGCTGAGGCCTTCGTCTCCTTTGGAACCTGTACCAAACTACTGGTAGTTTGGTCAAGGGCTTGAGCGCACCCATCACACCTTTGTTATTCACTAGCTGTTTGAATTTGCTATCTGAGTATTACTAATGGGAGCTGGTGACTGGGCAGCGTTAACATATTCACAGCCTTCAGTTATAATAAAGTTGTGATAAGTTGAGTTGGATCTTAGCATTTGTATCTCTCCTTTAATTCAGGTATCAAATTCTGCAGCCATTTTGTCCAGAAGATGAATGTTTTGATTGTAATAATACGGGGAGAACCTGTCACAATCACTTTAACTCTGACAGCTTTGTGATTGTTAATGCTCTGACTCTTGAAGCAATTTTCTCAGTGCAAATGCACGGTGACTAATACATACCACTACCAGTGAATTTCTTCAAATGAGTCTAGATATACTGCTTTGGTGTTTCATTGAAATGTGGAGCTACTTGGTTCTGAGAGAGAACTTGTGGAAAGGGGAAGAGGGCTCTCCACATCCAGGGATAGCTGACTAACTTTCAGTGTTAGTAAAGCTAGAACTAGCTGTGCTTTGTGCCAGCTTTCTATTTGCTGTATTTTCATTATATATGACATTTAGATTTGTTACAGTCTATTAGCTTACAGCTGTAGGCTGATAAGAAGGAATTTCATCAAAATATAAACCTCAAAAGTGAAAATCCAAAAACCTGAAATGACAAGATTGCCACAGTAACTTTACCTTAATTACAGCTCGAAGAGCAATGGTGGTGGCAACTCATTGCAAAGCGCTGAAATGAAATCAATGGTGACCGCCCAGTGGTAGTGCTCAACATTAGAGAAATTACACAAATGATCTTCCTTTCTCATTATAATTTTCAAAGCCCTGCTGCTTTTCTTAAATTGCTGTCAGGTATGTTCTAAATGAGGTAAGAATGAAAATTTGTCTTTTCATTGTACATTGCAGTCCTGACTGTCTGTAGCAGAACATGACCAGAAATGCTCAGACACAATGCTTAGAATAGAAAGTGGCAATGGAATAGAACTACATTAATTTATTGAGTTCATTTCACCCTTGATAGTTTAATTCAAAATAGAAGGTTGCTAAATTTATCAGTGATTGCCTACAAATATTACTAAATACGTGGCTTTAAGAAGATAGGTTTTTCATGTATTAAATCTATTTACATGTATGTATCAAATAAATAAATAACTAATTCGTTACTTCATTTTTCAAGAGACAGTCATCACCTTCGAACTGACTCCAGGCAGCGAATGATCAGCCTGTGCTATAATAATTGTGTTCCTGTGGTGTCTTTTTACTGAAGACATTGTAGCTGAAGCAATGCTTGTACCTAGTAATAGGCACAGAGTTATATCCAAAATGGAATCAGGTAACTAATGAGAGCACTATATTAAAAATTTAAGAAAAAATTATTGAAGTGCTGAGAAAACACAGGTTATATGTGAGAGTAAAGGAAGGTGCTTTTCCTTGAGTATGGCAGAGTTGCAAGACTGAGGGCTGTGGACTTTTCTGACACAACCTTTGAAAAATATTCTCAAAATCAAGGGGACAAGAATATTATTTATTTTTTTTTCCCTGGCAGTGTTATATGCTATTATTAAATGACTTACTGGACACTGACTCTTCCTCTTCAATGACAAATTGTGTGTTTCTTAAATTTTTGGATTTGTTTTCTAGCTAATCTTGATGTAATATCTCATAGGTAGCTGTACCTCACTAAGACTGATGTCATTTTCATCACAAATTGAAACAGATGAGAGGATTTCTATTTGTAAATATATATTGAAACAATTTCCTGTTTATTTCCTCTCGTGTACCTGGTTTCTTACTTTCAGCTGACAAGTAGGACTGCACAAGAAAACTGACTAAAAATTTTTTTGGACCAAAAATCCTTTCACACAAATTTTAGAAGCGGATGCTTTCTATGTGGCAATACTATGTGGATATTTCTTTTTCTTTAAATCAAAATGGAATCTGAGCACTAGTCCAAGAATGCTTCTGATGATCACTATCTTTGCCTTTTATGAGGCAAGTGGGAGTGTCCTAGATGCTAAGGTCCTTGCCATTTGACATCTAACTGATCAGAAAAAAGTTTATATTCGTACCATTCATTGTAGATCCCAGAGCAGCAATAATTACTTTGACATTGAAGGGGTGATTAGCTTGTAAAAATTCCGAATCTGTTTATTTTTCCAAACAGTAAAACCTTGCAGTAATCTATTCTGAAGCTATAAATGTATGGACTATGGTGGGAGTTAAAACTGGAAAAAAAAATATTATGAGCAGCATGTGTGTATTGTGGTAAACCGCACACAACTGCATCTACCTTTTGATCTACTACCAAATCCATAAAAATTGAGAGCATTTGCTGTACTTGAAGGCATAAGGTGGACTCTCATGAAGACAGTAGAATCCTTAAAGCAGATGACCAGGTTTGCTAGACTGTATTGATAAACTCTATCGCTGGCCATAAAGAATTTTGCGTGGATTTAGAAGTAATTTTGGAAAGACTGTTAATCTGAATGCTAGTACATACAGGTATATGACTAATATTGTACATTTATTTGGTTTTAGGATGAATTATTGTACTTTGGCCATAATGAGGAAAAAGAAAAAAAAAAAAAGTTCAGCTAGCTAATCAAAAATGCAGTGTTCTGATGATATTTTCCAAAAGGGCACATATCGTACCTTCCATGTCTTAGCACGAAGTGTTTCCTTATTACATATCACAGCACACATTCTGTCAGCCTATTTTGGATAATAGTGGAGTCAATGGAAAGAAAAGTCATTTTGAGACATCTTCTAGCAGCATCTGAGTATTAAGTATAAGGGGACCTAATGGGAAATATCAGCAGCTTGAAAACATTCAGGCTTTCAAACAACACGTTTCCAAGAATAGCCTTGGATTTCTTCTTTGTGTGAAATTCTGAGTACATACCATCCTGTGGGATGACACTTCCATGTACCAGCCTGTTGATGGAGTTGGTATGAATTCTGTGATTGACTTCCTAAAGATTTCATGATTTATAAATAAATGCAATTAATGTTTTAAATTAGCGCATTTCAGAACAACTCAGGGGTAAAACCTTTGTATCCTTTATAAAGTGAGGGACAGAGAGGGAAAAAGTGGTTTAAATAATAAAATAACAAAATAATTTATTTATATAGGTCATGTACAGACACTCAGATCTTGTGTTCTGAGCACTGCATTGGCTCTCTGGCATTGTGATTTTTGCATCTTCTGGTGCTTTCAGTTTCTATTGCCTATTGCATTGTCACATAACTCTAATATTTGATTATTTTGATCTCTTTACATACCATTTATGTATCTCCAAATTCATGCATCTCTGATAGGTGTTCTTCAGACCAAAGACTCTGAAGAATTCTGACTGTATGCTAAACCTGATTAATTATAATTGTTCAGAATTGTTCGCTATTATGTATGACAGTGCAGGGCGAAGAAACCCCAAAACCTTGACCTTTTCTGTGAAACTGTAAGCAAATTACTAGCCTATCTTGATTCAAGTAATCCAAAAAGTGAGCTGTGTGCAGTTCTAAAAGTACCCTTGGGATACTAATTCAATATCGTGTTTTACCTCCTACTTACCACTGTTTTGTCATCCTAGTACAGAAATTAGAGTGGGTGAATTGGGCTGAAATAAATTCTCTGTGAAGCTAGATGCATTCTTTAGCTATAAAATGTTCTTGATAAAGTGTTGAAGAAAGCTGGTGCTATAGATTTTGTTAGGAGAAAATATTTTCTGATATGCCTAATTTTGATGCTTGTAATTCAAATAGTTCTAGATGAAATAAAATATATTTCAGCTGATGGAATCTAGAATATGAAACTTGTTCAGATGTTGATAGCTGATTAAACAAAAAATATGAAAGGACTTGTAAGCAGGTTTTTAAAGCAAGAATACTCTGGAATTATCAAGTACCATGAGCCACTAAACACAGAAGCAAAAGCTTATAAGTACTGGAAGTATCACAAGTATGATTCACAAGTATGATGACCTTTCCTGACAATTTTTTTTAATTATATATATATTTTTTTTAAATATCCTGGTTTAAATAGGTGGAAAGACAAAAGACAATTCAGGTTGTAGATGGTAGTTCAGCCTTAAATACAACCTTTTAAACATAGCTAACTGCTGATTACGTAGGATGTACAGTAATTTCTTGGACAAAAACCATATATTTATAAAGAGATGTAATTTTATGTGTCCTTCTTTAAATTGGGATGGTAGCTGTTCAGGTTAATTTTCTAGAAAACTCAGGGTATGTTGACATTCAAAAGTCCTGTTATTATTATTACTGTTGTTGTTATTTTCTGATGATGGGTTTTGTTTGGTTTTATATTAAGATTAAGTAAGGATTTAGGAACTGTTCTGTGTTTCTGACATTAAAGAGTTACAGTTTCAAGCTGTTCTGTATGGATGTGGTGGAGTGGTTAGAAGAAGAGAAAAAATTGCCATACTTCTGATAACATTATGGGAGCTCTACTGCTCTGCAATGTGCCTCTGTTATTTTATATATTGTCCCTGTTTCAACCTGAATTAGAATATTTTGAGGAGAGCAAATAGTGAAAAGTACTTAAAATTCAGTACATGTTCTTTAAAATTCAGTACATGTTCTTGAACAAAATTGTAAAGTTTTTTTACTTGGACTTGATACTGAAATAATGAGCCTTATTCTTCTGTTCAGTGGTATTTCTCTCCTGATATTCTCTTTGGCAAGCACATAGGGACATCAATCTTGTGTTTAGCAGTGTGTCACAGACTTCTTTATGCAGCACAGTTCTGTACAAATGTTATCTCCCTCATACCAGATACTAAGACCCAAGTGACTGCACCTCTGCAACCACATATTTACCAGTGAAGAAAAATCAAAAGAACTAACTAGTTATTCAGAGAATATATTTTTGTCATAATCTTAATAGCATCTCCTTCTTTTGACTGATTAAGAAAATTATCATCCATATCTTGTAAACTATGCAGTATATCTTCTAAATTCAGCTCCTGATGATGTTAAGAAAAGGAGACAATGACATTTTTACTGGTTTAATTATGATAGACATAGATAAGGAGAAAAAACTTTGGCCTTTCTTCAATATGTGTATGGAGGCCAAGATGCTTAATACTGGAGGAAAGGAAAAAAGGGAGAGTCACAATACACTATATAGTATACAAAATTTACTAACGCAGAGGTATCTAAATCTCTTGTTTGTGTATTTTTTCCTTTCTGCAAGGGTAACATTGCCTTAATTTAGAAGGATAATAGCAACTAATTTCCACTCATATTTTGAAAATACATAATTCATGGACTCCATTCCGGTCCTTTGCTCATGGCTTAATTTCAGCTGTAGTGAATAAAGTTTCCCCAAAATAGTGTAATTCTGGGGACAATCCTGTGACCTATTGGGACAGGGATTCATTGAAAAATTAACAGTGTAATATATAATGATTATCCTGCTATTGCTTATAAACCTGACTGTTTTTCTGATGAGCTAAATACTAACATCGATATTAATAATTCTAGCTATTGCAAGGACAAAACTGTGCTACTGAAGGAAATGTACAACGAGTTTATGTCTGAAATATGAGCATTGCATACTGTTATCTACCAATGGATCTTAAAAAGCATGTGAGATACATAAATACATTTTACAATACTTTCCCATAGGTTGTTGTATTTTTTTCTTGAGGCAGAGTACAGTTGTATAAAGATAGAGGTTTAGAATATGAGATTACTTTTTTTTTTCTTTTTCCCTTAGAAGACTATTTTGAAACATGCAGTATATAAGAAATATTTGGAAACATTGGAACGCTGAGCATTGGTATACGTAATGAAAGCTACAGATGTTACCTGCTTTTCTCGTTTCTGATCATTTACATAGCAGCAGTTTTTTTGCTACAAGCAAAATTGCAGAGTCATCTTCAGCAAAAATACTCTCGTGGTGAGAATATTCTTGGAAATCTTGGTGATATCAGGAAGTTATGTGAAGGTAGATAGCACAATTGTCTGCATTTATTTGGCAAGTCTATTAGCTCAAACATTTTTAAATATTGGCAGAATCAGTTGATTTATAAGCCAGACAAAGCAGCTGTTAGTGGTATGAAACTGGACTCCATTATGTATGAGACCTTGAAACACTGCTTTACCAAATTGCCTTGATGAGATGTTGCAATTGGCAGGCAAATCTGAACAAGAAGAGGTAAACTTCGATGTGATTATCAATGAGAATTAAATATCTTTTAAATTGATAATTGTAATATGTTTAATAATTATTTATGAAAAATAATTTAAAAATAAATTAATGCTTAAAAATTTCAGTGAATACTGTAATTAAACACACATAAAGAATAATATTTTCCTCATATCTATGTGCTGTATTGTGGTTTCTAGACTCTACTTGCCTCTTTCAACACCAGGTGAGAAGGTTAAGTTAGTACATAAACGAAATTACTGTTCCCACATCTAAACATTTTAAAAGGATAGTGAAACATTCATATTGAGGAAAGAAGTCTGACATAAAAGTAATCTTTCTTTTCCTATTGTGATGCTAAGGTCATGCTACGCAAATATTATATAGCTTATGCTGTGTGGTACAAAGCAAAAGTCATAATTTCTGCTCATCCAGCTTTGTCATTGTCGAGCAAATGCTAATTAGGCAGAAACAGCTTTAGATTGAAGACTGTTCAGGAATGGAGGATTCAAGCACGGATCTTTCTCAGTCAGCTTATTGTTCTGGCCTTAAATTAGTTTAGGCAGATTTGGGAGTTGCCTGTATTTATGTTTTAGTGTCCTAGATTTTCAGGACTGATAGTACCCACTGAAGAATAAGGGTTTAGGAACTTGGCTTTCTTGTGCTAAAACTCTGGAAATAATGGGAATGAAATCTTCTACTGTTCTCTCATTAAAAATATCTGAATTTTGCATCTCCTAGTAGCAGTACGATAATACTTTTAAAGAATAAAAAAAAAAATTCAGAACCTCAGCTGGAAAACTACAAGTTTCCAGTCTTAGAGTTTAGGTTGGAAAATATTGTGATAGTGAACTCACAAGCATATAATCCATGATCATTTGTTCAAAAAATTATTTTCTTGCTTTTAAATGGTATTCAACAGTAAGCAAACAAGAAATTTTGGATTATTTTTCAGAATATTAATTTCAGATGAATATGTATTTTTGTTAGACACTGATGAGACACTGGCCCAATTATAGCCTGAACACGGAACTCTTATATCAAACACTTCCAACTCAGAAAACTTTCTCTGTCATACAAAACAGTCATATGGAACTTCACCTGGGGAGTGTATAACAGTTCAAAGAATGCAGTCTAAATCACATTTTCTGCCAGTTTTGCCACAAAATATCCTCAGGGAAAAAAAAAATCGGATTCAAATATATTGTCTGAAGCTGGATGGAGGAGAGCAGGAGTCTGAAACTATTACGATTTATAATACAGCAGCAGCAGCAGAAGATAAGACATGGTTAGATCTCTCAGTGCAAAGCTCAGATGTATTTTTATTGGCAATGGGGTATCTCATTACAACTTTCTTAAAAAAACCCAAATGCTGTCCAGGGGACATTATAATTTTCCAATGGGAGGTAAAAATAATCAAAAAATGAACTTCTGATCTCCCTTTCTGAGTGTCTTTTTAAGGTCTGCAGAAGGGATCAAATATATGAACTATAAAATTATAGAAGAAACTAAAGCCCAACCACAGACATTTCAATTAGAACTCAGTTCCAAAAAAAGTCTATTAAAAAAAAAAAAGTGTATATATTTGAGGTACCTGAGTCCCTTTGGATGTTTTTGAAAATCTTCCCTTAAACATTGGTTAGACTGTGAAGTGCTGTTGCCTCATTAGAAATAGAAGTAATGAGCACCAATTGACAAAGATGTACAGTCTCATGTTTGGGTCCAGTGACAAGCCTTACTGTGCTGAATTATCCCTTGTTGATGAACCTGGTCCTACCCTTTTTTTTTTTTTTTTTTCCCTAGTAATCTTATTGGTTAACCATTTAAGGCTCCCCATCCTGTCCTTCCACACAAGCTGTCATGCATTTCCTCTATCCAAATTAATGGAAACTCCTAAAGACAACATTCTCTCCTGAAATACTGAGGATCTGGAAGATTTACTTACCTCTGTTGACTCCGCCCACGCCGCAAAAATTATTATGGGACAATGCTGAGAACTATTTTCATACCCCTTCCATGCTAAGCAGGCATCTTAGATATGTGGAGCCAATGGGAGCAAGCTATAATAAAACACGGAAAGATTAAAAAAAAAAAAAAAAGGGTGATAATTAAGAAAATTAATCACTTTCTATGGAGTAGTGGGATTCTTTTCTACCAGTCACAAAATCACTAAGGAGTGATGTCAACATTGTGCAGATTCTACGTCAAACTTCACTTTATATTGCAAGTAGTAGTATGCCTTCCTATTCTTTTTTTCCTTCTTGTCAATTTAGATGCAGTATTTAGGTTTTCATCATATTACCTTAATAATCTCAGGATAAATGTATTTACTCAAAAGTCACGACCAAATGTACAGTTGCTTTCATTTCCTTGGTAGTCAACAAGAACAAGGATTGTTTTATAACAGGTTACTTACCAGGAGGGAGAGCTGAGAAGGATTTTCCATTTGTGATGTATTTCATAGACAATTTCTCCACTAAATACTCTGACTCTTAAGCCTAAATGCATGCATTTTTGTAAACAGCAGCAATAACACAACAGCAGGTGGTGAGCTTGCACATTGCTTTGTTGTAGTACTCTAATGAATTCTTTTGTGGGTGGTGGGGTCCCTATAGAAGAGACTGTAACCACAAGTCTTATTTCTGTTCCTTGGTGCAATTCCAGTTTGGGTAGAATCAAGTACATCTACTTTGCCAGATGCTGCAGTGGTTACTGGAATTCCATTAGCTAAGCCTTTAGTTCCAAAAACTTTCATTTCAGTAGACTGTGTTTCATTTTCAGTACATTTCTCCAGATTATACTTTAGCATAGTTTATTTTTCAATTCTTAACTGTGCTGTACAGAATTATTTTGGTTTTGTAAAGGTGGATTTAACACATGTACATGGATAATTAGAAATCTAGATTTTCATATTGTATCCTGCATTTGACTGTTCATTCACTTTTGAAATGTATTTTTCCCTGCAATGCTTTAAAATAGATGTAAACCATTTATAAAAAAGAAAGTAACAGGTCTTCATGTAAATAAGCAGTCAGTTGGACTTGAAGTAAACCATACTTCAAGTCTGTTGAAAGGTGAGAAATTTTATACTGATATGTGCATTGATCTTGAGGAAAATTCATGTATTTGTATATATACCTAAATAGGGTTTTCCATTCCTATTATTTAATTAAATTATGTGGCAGCCTGAAGGCCTGCTGGGGTAAATGCAATATGTTTTCCACATATTTCAGAGTTCTGAATGAAGATGCAGGTTCAGCTCTGATAACTTATGGGGGTAAATATAAAGTCTTACCAAGCAGTGCTAGGGGACAAAAATGACTTTTCTTTGCACTTGTAGTTATAGATACAGATTACTACTAATAACCAAAATGGAAAAAAAAAAAAAAAAAGGGAAAAAAAGCCGCTATGTTTTGAGTAGCTGGGTCGTAGAGATGAAAATTCAGTCTTATGTGTGCTTCTGTAAACTCTTCACATATTAAGATAAACTCATTATTCCTTCTTTATGTGAATTCGTGGGATTTACAGAAGAATAATTAGTTACTGCTGTTCTAATAGTGTATTAAAGAACAAATAACAAGTTTTCCTTTATTTGCTTTCTCTTTTCAAGAGTCTGCATCTTCAGAAGCATGTGCAAGAATGTCCTAAACAACACCTCTCATCACAGCTCTGTCTATTAAACAATATGTTCAGTAACCAGCAGAGTGGAAAATAGAGCTCATCTTTCGTTCTAAAGATAGTATTTCCACAAGGCAGAAAAAGACACTGTAAAACATCGCAGCAATTAAAGAGGATCCAACTTTCTTTGTCTTGAGTGAAGAAGCTTTACTACTACTCCTCCTTTAATATACTTACTACTCTATTGCAGCCTCAACATCAGCACATAAATCCCACTTCATATAGAAGGAATCCTTAAGTATTTTAAACAGTACTAACTTCAAGGTGTATCTAAATTGCTGTCATCCTTTTATTGATGCAAATGATGATACTTTACAGTTCAAAATGTAGGCAGGAGAAAATTTCTCTTTGGAACTTTTCTTTCACATTTAATATCACCAACAAAACATAAAAAACGATACAGCACAAGAATTTCCACTTTCTCAGAAGGCTCAAACCACAGAAGAAAATTGCAGAAAGTTCTGATTCTCCATTTGGTGTGTTAATTTCACATGGATACAAAGTTTATTTAAAATCAGCTCCTCCTTGTCCATTCTGCTGATACTGTGACCTTCATGAAAGTTTTGTGTATATAGAATAATTTGTTTTCTTTGAGTAACATGAGTCTGAAAACTGAATTATTTTTAAGTGTTCTGGTTCTCATTAGCAATATAGTCAGAAAACAATCTTTTATTTGTTTTGCAATAAATGAATGATAAGACTATATCAGAGATTTTTATTTTCCAAATTGCAAAATTTAATCTACTAACAAAAATCCAGACTCCTTCTGCTGTCTCACCTTGCACTTGTTTAAGGGTGATTAGATAATTTTCATTTCAGTGAATTCCAATTAGACATGCATGAAGGTGTTTAGGAGAGAAACCAGATTCTGGTAAATAAAAGTATCCTAGTCATCCTAAACAGTGTCTTCAGGCTATCTATTTATCCTCTTCTCAGAACTGTAGAGGCTAGATAGGAATATAAAATGCTTTTCCTGAAACTACTGCTATATTTGAAGGACTTTTCAGAGTGAATTTTGATATCTTTGTCTAAATAGGAAGCTGTTATTTTCTAATTATGTGCTAGCAAGGGACCTAAAGTTATAATGGTAAGAAAGGGCAAAACATATGTGTTGTATTACACAGTTTTAAGTTTTCTAAGCCATGTCTACACTGCAAAGCTTTCTAGACATCTGCATGAATGTTGGGAGTGTAGAAAAAAAAAAAGGTAATTCCTAAGTGCAGGAAAAAGCACTGTAATTATCTATATGACATAGTTATCTCATGTAGAGATAATTTATACTGAAAAAAAGAGTTAGCTGTCATGTGGGGACAGATTTTTTTTTTTTAATTTTTGCTTCTATTTTTTGACACTTTAAACTGTGTCTCTGCTGGAGAACTTCACACCACTACTGGCAATACCTTTATAGTATCAGTCTATAAGACTGAAAGAAGTTGGTCTCTTATAAGACTGGAAAAACAATAGGAAAAAACATACTCTTGGAAGGTCTTCCTAGAAGTTAGAAGCCTGAACGAACTTTCATTAATTTAATTGGTGATGGGGAGATACTCACCCAGCAATAGCATGTTAGTAAAATTGGTATTTGTATGGTAATACAACATGTAGTATTAATTAAACAAGAAACATCTGAAATGAGAGAAGCTTCAAGATTCCCAGCAATAAATGCAGTTACACAAAGCTCTGGGAGACAGTGACAACTACTTTAATAACAGAGTTCTTGGGGACATCATGTTTGGCTCAGTGTTTGTCTCCTCCTATTGCTAAAGCAAAAATCCTCTACTAAGTTTTATAGTTTCAGCTTTATCCTTTGTGTTTTGCATTCTCTAAAACCAAAGTAATGTCCAGATACTAGATAAGCGTTTTAATTACTTTTTAATTTAAAATCAGAGACATAAATCCCTAAAGCAATAGGGTTATAGAAATAATATAAAGTCAATTAAATGACTGCAAGCTTTGAACTCCTGTATAATACCATTTCTGCTGCTAGTAATTGACTTACTTTTGTTCTTCTGTTAATCAGAATTAATTTGTAAGTCCTTAAGGGTATTGATATATCCCATTCCAGAAAAAAAAAAGTACTACATTGGACTGCCAAATGAGTTACTTGAACACATTAATATTATTTTAGTGACATAGGTTAAAGTATAGATATTTTAGAAAAGTTTCATTACTGTTTTCTTTTTGTAAGCGTGTACTATTGTAATAGGTACAAAATAAACCACACGATGTGACTGTTTCCAGTGTATCACCATAGATTAAAATCTTCCACACTTAAAAAAGATATTTCTGTCTGTACAGATGACATTTTAGCCATAAGATGTAGGTACAGCAGTCACCAGCTCATGCTGATTAGCAGAGGGTTGTAGATAACATTTCTATTTTCAATGATAATGTTTAACACAGAACAGTCCTTCAGCTTCATAAATTGCAAATGCAAGCTTGGACAGTACTTCAACAGCCAATTTGGCATAAAAGGTGTTGGCAGGGTAGTGTCTGTGAACCAAACTACTGGGATGATTTAGGCAGTTTTCACAGCAATTGCAGCATGTCGTTGGTTAGTGTGATAAATAGTCTATCTTGAGCTCAGCAAAAAGGATTCTTCTATAATTCTCCTGGGATTGCTCACTTCACGTGTCACATAAGCAAAATGACACTTTGACTAATCTAGAGATTAATTCATTTTTACAGGAATTACATGTTTCAGTAAATACAGAAATTCTCACATGAAGTGTGAAAGCGGTCCAGAAAGGGGAGTTTAGGTCTATCTGTCATTTCCACTATCCATCTAAACTGCAAGCAGTAGAAATAGATTCTCACAAGTGTCTCTGGGACCTTTTCCAGAAAGACATACAGAAGCTCTAGCTGATACTCAAAAAACTGCAAGAAAAAAAAAAATCCATCAGTTATAGTAATTATAAAAGTTGTCAGAAACTTTCAGGTGCTATAGATCTACAAATTCAGCTCTTTCAGTTCATTTAAACATCACATCCATGTTTTCTAGTCCCAACAGGTTTAACACTGTGTAATTCTATGGCAAAATTGGCACCAAATCTTTCCAATCTCAAGCTAAATCAGGACACTGAGAAGTAATACGTGCTTTTCTCTCTTTTCCTGTTACCTGCAGATGTTCGCATACTTTATTATATATTTCTGTGTGTGATTCTGTATGTGTTTTAACAGCTGCTCTGCTGCTGAAATTAAGATCATGAAGAACTGAAGTGCATAAAAAGGACTACAAAGAGATTGATCAGATTCTAGAAAGTATTTACAGCTTACTGGTGATTTTACAGGAAATTCTTATTCTTTTTATAAATCATTGAGTATTTTTAAAAGAGGCTTAAGCCTGGTCATTATTTTTTCACCTTGAAACCCCAGTTTTACTGCAGCTGTTCACTTATTTTTATATGTTAATAATCCCTTTCTAGATGGCCTTTTCTTCACCAGATCGTGAATTTGGAAGCTGTGGAAGCTGTGGAAGCTTGCAACTTCCACTATTTTAAGTGCTTCTGCTCAGAACAAAAGGCAAGTCTTAGACTTTTGTGATTTTTTTTTATCATCCTGTGAAAAAAAAATATTATGCACAGTTGTCTGTTACAGACTGTTGCCAGCCACTTCATCAGCTGAATGGCCTCGTAGATAAAACCAAGTAGTTATTGCCATCACAGGATTTAATCTGACTCACTAAAGTAGATTTCTAAAGGCAGGCTGCATCTCTCTACTAAAGTAAGGTGCCTGCATTTAATAATTACTCATCTACCCCAGAACAGAAGTCTAATTACTGTATAAAATTGGAAGACAGTTTAGATGTCTGAGCTCTTGACTAGAGCAGTTTCAGCTATTGAACATTTCATGTGGATGTCTGCTCTCGTCTCTTTTCCTCCTACGTGAAAACCATTGGAAGATGCAAGTCAGCACAGTACATTAAACAACTTCCCCCTCTCCTCCTCTTGTTGCTTCCCTCTATACTTCTGCTCCTTCTTTATGATTGCCAAAAATCAGTTTTCTGTAAGGTGCTGGCACACTCATATTTCTTCTTGTCCAGCAAGATCTATATGCTACACAAATCTCAGCAAACAGGAAAATCTTCATAGGTAGAAAGAACCACCCCCTATCAAGTGCTGCTAAAACCAGGGGCAAAACTTTTCTACTTTCACAGCCATATTACCCAACCTGTTACTGAGCTTGTTGGAGGCTCCACAAAGTACAAACGTCTCCCTCAAATGCCAACTCCATTCCCAGCTGCTGCCAGAGGAGGTATGTGTCCTCAACTTTTGTCATGTAGAGACAAAACCTGAAAAACCTTTAAATCCACTACTTAAAGTAGTTTGTGTAGAATTCATAAAAAATTGTCTGAGCAATCAGGTCTTTCCTTAGTTTTCTCATATATATTAATAGATAACTAAAGCTTTTAAACTTGCATTATAGAGAACTCTAAACTATACATTAAAACATTCAAAACCAGCATGCATGGTTAAGGATTCAAAGAATCTGCTTCTAAAAATTTGAATCCCCTTATTAATATTATCACCAAATAATTCTACCAATAGTTTTGCCCATGGAGTTGTTCAAGTATTCTCATTTCAAACTCTGTTTTCTTGTAGACTTCTGTGTGCCATGCAAAACTAACAGCTCAATTATAACTCTTTTCATGCATGGTAATTAAGAAGTGCACCAAATAAATGTGTGATCTGCAGCCACTCTTATGTCTTTATCTTTTGTAATGTTCTTTATGCAACGTGACCTGAAATAACTCTTCAAAAAGTGTCCTGTTGGTACACAAAATAGGAAGGTACAGCTCTTTTCAGACACCTTATGTCTCAAATAATAAGCTTCAATAACAGTGCCAGTCAATATTTATCCTTAGTTCAGTATCTTTATGCCACAGTAGTTCGAAAGTTAGTGCATCAGAACACACACACTCTAACGTTAGTACAGAAACAACTCAGACCTTTGCCCAAGGCAGAAATGACATACCATAAACTTTCAAATCAAATTAATAAAAAAATTGAACAAAAACTCATTAAAATAATCTTGAAATTATAGTAGTTCTAGAAAATTACTTGGTAGCTTAATATTAAACTACATATACAGAAGTAACAGAGATAGAAATAAAATGTACTTAACCATAATTTTTTTTACCACAGCATGAAGTAACAAAAAAAAATCTAAATTTTAAGCCTGGCTACTGAAAAATCATATTCCACCTTACAGAGGCCCTCTAAACAATTAGGAGAAATTGTAGTTTCCATAATACAGGAGTAACTACGATCAACATAATAAACAATCACTTTCAAGTGTTACTCAATAAGAAATGCTTCAGAGAGGAGCCAGCCTTTTCTTCCACTAAAGCATTTTCTTCCACAGGGAATTCATAACTTCAGTATCCTTCACCACCACAAAGCTAATCTGCATCTTCAACTATCAAAAAACAGCCAGTGATGTGAAGAATGGACTTCTCACAGTTCAGGGGATACTGCACTCATACAACATACAATTTTCCCATTGCATTTTTTTTAACTGATATAAAGCTTCATGAAAGAACCTGGTAGGAACTTTACCACAAGGTCTTTAGTGATCCTGATTTGTCACATACTCCAGATATTTTATTTGTTTTTAAGACGGAAAGAAAGCATGAAAAATAGAAGGCATATGGCATGAGAGAAGCGAAATAACTTGTGCTACAGTTCTGTTTCAATTTTTGTTTTCCTGAACAGCTACTAGTTAATATAAAAACTGAAACATTAATTGGCTCAGGTACTAGAACAGCCTGGGTGAGCATCCTAATCAGCAGGATGGAGAGCCATGATAATTTACATGCTCTTTTTGGTTCTGTTAGTCTTTATTTATGCAATGTGAAAAGAGTCTGAAATTTTTGCTGCTAGCCTCTGCTCCTAGCAATATCCTCCTGTAAAGCACATCATCCTGGAGTGTTAAGGGAGTTAGCAGGGAAGAGTGGGAAGCCTGCATCATTTCAGGCAAAGAAAATAATTGAGCCCTTGTTCACTACCTCTAAAAATCCTTGTGGTCTGTTTTAACAGAAAACCTGATCTTCTACATCTGTTCAGAACACACCAGATTGCCTCAAGCAACTCTAGTTGATGAACAACTATTTTATTCATTTTAACTGGATTTATAGAAGAGACAGGTGCAAAACTGTAAACATGGAGGGCCATCTGGACAAGCTCAGAATAGCAATGTCTGATGAATCTCTGGATGGTACGTGTGTCATTAAAGAGATAAAATACCATGCAGTATTAGAACAGATTTACTTTATGTGTGCAAAGTCCTCTGAATATTTTCAGACCAGCTACTCAGCATTTCTACAGTAGGAAAGACACAGGACATATTGTCCTTTAGCATCTGTCAGGCTGAGCCTCTTTCATTCGTGATTCTCTGAAGTGCAGCCACAGGGACCATGCATGAAGAGATGGATGTGGTACTGAAGCAGAACTGTAACAGCCCCAGAAACTTCAGTACAAAGCCTTAGATTGCACACTTCTGACGTGCTTCCCAGAAAGGGCACTCAGGGCTCTCAAGAACATTAGGCACACAAAATTAGCTAGGTAGGGCTTCTTCGCCTTTTATCCTGGGAGACTAAATTACGTTTTAATGAAACAGTGGGTGTAAGCCACTCCAAAATTAGTGTAATAACTGATTATATGCAGTGAATGACTGTGCAGTGATTAAACTTTAATGTGAATGATTCAAACTCATACATCTGGATTAGAACTTTCTTTAAAATTACTTTGTATTGTAGATTTACCAGACTTCTTGTTAGACTGGACATAGATAAAAAATATGACAGACCTTATTATAAAAATAAGGATAGATGTGAAATGGATTTATTTTTTTTAACCCCCCAGTGCAGTCAGGGTTTGAAAAAACTATCAAAGAGTCCTCTTGCATTCTTTGCCAGCGGTGCAGAAATCTTTAAATGGTAAAGATGTTTTGTAGAAGTTTTTTCTGCCTGTGATGCTCTAAAGATAAATAATGGTGACTTTTTTTTTTTTTTTCTGGAAAAAATATTTTCTAGTTTTACTAGCCCCATTTATGTAGTTGAAACACTCACCTTTCCCATTTTCTTACAGGGTAATTGGAATGTGATGCTTAGCTTAATCAAAAATAAAAGAAGATTTGATCTGTTCCCAGTTAAACTGAAGTATTTCAGTAATGGGTTCTAGAAAGTGTTGAAGGGTTTATATATCCAACTAAATGGCTTACTTCTTCTATTTATTCCACCTATGATATTGCAAAGCATATATAATTAAAAGATTAATTCTTACTAGGTGTCTAATATCAACGAAGATGGTTAGAGGTTTTTTAATGTATGTTATGTTAGTAATTGCACTTTGATACATATCAAAACAAGCACATAAACTCAATTAACTTATGTCTTTTTCCTTTGGCCTATGCTGTGAACAAATTTGTTTCTTACATTTTTCACTCCCAAAGTAAATGCTGTTTGTTGTTGTTTGTTTGTTTTTAAGTGTCTTAAATAATCTTAATATATTTAATTATTATAGATTGATTATTTCATTTTCCAAAAGGCTGGTGAACAGTTGAATGGTGTGATTAGAACTAGCAGTTGTATAGCATTTGAAATTTCTTAATAGAAGTACAAATATTTAACCAATTGTAACTAATATGTAAAGATTAAGAGCATACATCTGATTAGGTTGTCAATTACTATCTGTAAGTTAGTAAAACCAGCAGAAATCATAGGTAGAACACTGGAAGAACAACAGAAAACACAATCATATATTTGAAACTTATATTTACTAAACAAATTAAAGATTTAGTGCTCACATGTCTAAAAGTATATTGTCTTAACCTCACTCAGCTATGTAAACAAGAGATTTAGAGACTAGACATTTTCTTAAGCAAAATTAATGTCTAAAGCGATATCTGTTCTCCTAAGGATACCACATATAACCAGGAAATAATTGCCTTGAAAAGAAAGCTTACTTGAATTCCAAGACTTTGCAGCTAGCTTTTCAAGAAATGAAGTACTTTTCAGAAAAAACAGAAACATTTTTCCTGTAAAATTATTAAATTATTATTCAATTAAAATTGCTCAGATATTTTTAGATATTGTAGCTAAGAATACACCTACTGCACAATTAATGTTGTTATTAAACTGATTTAATTATTCAGCAACTTAATTAGCTAAATTTAGGAAGGAATCAAATGTTCAGCCCCTGATAATTACTACATTGTTCACCAATACTGAAGGAATGAGCACAGCTGAGAGCTTCAACTTCACAATACTTCAAGGAGTTTTTTAGGAAATTAGCAGATCAAGAATAATGATTGTATGCAATCTGAGAAAGACTATGCAAGGACTGCGATGTATCATTGAAGGGGAAAGCTATGATCTACCTGTTGTCTATAAGGTGATCTGGATTTTAGTGTGTAATTCTCATTCTTCTCCAGACTCCGACTGAACTATTCTTTTGAGGTTGTCTGGATGAAAATTGACACTTTCAGGTCATTGACATCAAAGTCAGTTGGTTGAGTCGATGGAAGAAATTGTTGGAAGAAATAAAAATTACAGGAAAGAACAGTGTCACAAATAATTTTTTTGGGTGTTTATTACACTAAAATGCTACGATCTACACGAAGTCATACATGCGTTTTCACTGAACAAAGCATAACGGAGCCAGGATCTATACTTGGGTATTAATTCATACTGTATTGATTATTTGAAATGTATCTCACTGTATCAGAAGAGTTTGTGAATATTTTTTCCATTAAAATGTCAACATATTCCCAGTATGTGAATATTCCCACTAATTCCAAATATTTCAACAGGTCAGAAGAAATTTCTCCCTTCACTATAGTATTTTATGTTTCCTTCAGCCAACAAGTTCTCAAAACTCTGATCCAGAGAGGCTGAATTAATTAACTAACGCTTCTTGTAAGTTTTGCTTTTTAAATTATGGATAAGCTTTAAATTTAATTTATTTATTATGCAACACAATCAAAATCCATGGCTACATAAGTAGCAGTGGGTACAGTTTATTTATTACACTCTTCACTGTACAAACACTCTGTATCAGTTTGCTTTTGTTATGAGTTGATTTAGAAGAAAAAGAAGAGGCTGGAAAGTTCTTTCTCTCTCTCTTTTTTTTCAGGAATGCTGTTCCTACAACAGTAGGAATAAATATAACTGTATACCTCAACCAGTCACTTCTGTTCTTAAAATGAAGGCCAATGCAACAAACAAGCAAAAACCCCAGAACAGTCTAACTTTAAAAAAAAAAAACAAAAACCAAAAAACAACAACCACATAAACCTTAAAAAAACATTGTGAGATAGCAATGAAATTTTCCTTTGCAGAGGATTTCATAAGGAAAAACTTTGTCTTAAATATCTTGACCTTTAAGTAGATAGAGGTGATCAAACAGCCTGTTGTCCATTATTGTTAATAGTTGACAGCTATTCACATAATAGGTAAAAGCATAAATATTTCTGCTTGATAGCTTATTTCAAAAAGGTATGCAGAGACAGTAGGAATAAGTTTATCTGAAGTGTACTTTTTGTATGAAAGGAAAATAGGAGTTATTTTTACTTCCTTTCTTAGAAACTGTTTTTTGGTTGGTTTTTTTTTTTTTTTTTTTT
>VWYH01008874.1:265575-494060 GCA_013399365.1 Pampusana beccarii | reverse complement strand
TTTTTTGTATGAAAGGAATATAGGAGTTTTTTTTAATTTCTTTTTTAGAAACTGTTTTTTGGTTTTTTTTTTTTTTTTTTTTTTCCCCTTCGATAGAGGTCTCTTCTCTTTTTCTTTATTTCCTAGAGTGTAACATATAGCTTTCTTTGTTGAAGACCAGTCATCCTAGAAGCTGTTTTCTTGAGATTTGGTAAATACAAATTAGAGGGCAGACCATGTCCTGTATTTTGGTTAGTCACAAAGGCATCTTTGGAAGCTGATAAATTGTCTCTGACATCTTGAACTTAATGTTCTCTGTACAGAGAAAAACTTTAGAATATGGCTACTAAATTTATAGATTAGTACATTGTGTGTTTTATGTAAATTTTTGTATACGTGTGAACAAAATATTTTATTTTTATCACGACTTTGTGAATTTGATGTGATCCAGATATATGATGGCATATAATTTTTAACATTTATTATTGATACTGTGTATTCGTATTTTAACAGAGTCACAGAATGTTAGGGATTGGAAGGGACCTCAAAAGATCATCTAGTCCAATCCCCCTGCCGAAGCAGGACACCTAGATGAGGTTACACAGGAAGGCATCCAGGCGAGTTTTGAATGTCTCCAGAGAAGACAAGTTCATTTGGTTATTATAAATGCAGCGAAAGTGTCTGAAAACCAATAATAAATCAGGAAAAAAAAAAAGTGACAGAACTGCCTCTAATTTGATTTAAAAAAAAAGATTTATTTTTTTTTTTTTACTATTCTTCTTAAGAATCTAATTAATGTAATACGTAGCTGGTGCAGATGAGTGATTTAGGGTCCTGCTTGCCACAAAACAATGTTTAGGTCACTTAAAAAAAAGTGCAATTTAACAGAGTTTGATAGCAAGGTTCACTCTATTAGTTACTGCATGGAGAAAATATGCCAAGCAGGATTGGGTGACAGTTATTTTAGAGTGATTTCTATGGGGACAGGATATCATTGATAAAGGGTAGAGGGAGGGCCTCTTGTTAAGTCATGAGATTCAGAATGGACTCCCTTGCTTTCTAAGCTCCTTCTCAGAGAGGAGTCTAGGTGTGGCTACATCCAAACAGCCCCAGACTTGGTCAACAGCTTAAGTCTAAGAGAAAACAGGTAAGGGATTATATGTGCTTGCAGCCAAAGGATTATATACGCTCTCCTGATTATTTGTATTGCTTGGCTAGGATTTCAAAGTTTTATCATGCTGCATCTCAACATGCATACCTCTTCTCTGGGGGCCTGGTAACAGGTCATTCCAAAATCTGGATCCCAGGTGTCTTGAAGCAAGCTCTCAGACATTGAAATTAATTGCTGATGAAGACGGGATCCCAGGTCTCTCAAAGAAAACTCTCAGGCATCAAAGTCCACAGAAATAAATAATTTACTGGAGTAGTATGGCTGCAGGGTTGGCTTGTGCTAAGTGCCTTCAAAGAGGTGCTGCGAAAAGCATGGAAGTCCCTGGGTAATTATACCCTTACAGGCTAATTATCCATCCCTCACATGATGATTCAGTCTAATAGTTATATTTGAGTCTGGGGTCTTCTTGTTTCTCATTGGACTCTTTCACTGTCTTTAGACAGGCCCTTGTTTTGCTTAGCTGCAGACGTTAATAGTTTACAGATGCTTCATGCTGGCCTTGAAGGCATTATTTTGCCCAAGTGGAACCTGTTTTGCTCAACAAGGTACAAAACAGGCCTTGCAGGTGTTGTTGATGTTTTGTAGCTGCTTTGTTTTCATACAGGTTTGTAAACCTGAGTGGAACTTTACAACCCACAGTTTAAGATTGCAGCAAATTTAGCTATTAAGTAACACAAAACAGACAGTATATTAAAAATTGCATGACCTTATAATTCTAAGTGATTAATTCTATTGAAAATCTACTTATTTAAGATAAACAATTAATACAGAGCTTAAATTGGGCTCATCCAGTGATCTGTGATTAATAAAAGATCATTGTCCTACAGCCATGCTTGTCTAACAGAGGGAGCTCAAAGTAGGTTCTCCCAGGTTGTCATATTTGCGGAATACAGTTGTTGGCTTATATTCAAATTGTAGACAGTGGGAAAGGTGTGCATGAACCTCCTTGCACCCACAACTTACTGATGTTCACTGTTCCTTTGTGGGTTTCCTCAAGGAAATTGTGTCTGTCACAATAGCTAGTGAACACAGTAATTAGCCTGACCCATTTTTTGGGGGGTAAAATCCTGTTCCACCATACTTTTTTTCCAGTGCCTTCTGGCTAGTTTTTAAGTGGTACAAATTAGAAGTTCTTGTCAGTCCACTAAAAAAATGCAACTAGCATAATGTTTCATGCAAAAATTAGTATTTTTCATGCATCACACAATGTATTCTTTCTATTTAAAGTTCTCACAAGGAACGTGTAAGTTGCATTCTCAAAGCAGCTGTACTAGTGGACAAATGTAGCAAATAAACCTTTACCAAAAAAAAAAAAAAAAAGGTAGTTAATTTCCAGTCATGTACTATCAGGCAGATTGTAGAGATACACGGATGTTGGTGGTGTGATCAACTTCTGATAAGCGGTGTGAAGCTATTTCTTTTTGAGAATTTGGGTTAAAGTTATGCTCTCCCACAATCTGAATTCCTGTTTTTTTTTCCTGAAATGCAGTGTCTGATCTTTCTTTTTAAAGCAGAACAGAGGTTAGTTGCACTTGGGAAAGGAATTTCTATTTCTGTGTTAAGAGTGTGACAGCAGGATGTGGGCCCTTTGAAGGAATAATCTAGGATTTTTTTGTTTCTTTTAATTTCTTCCACTAATGAATGTACATTAGGTTGGAGTACAGCTAGGTGTCAAACCTAGTGAGTGGGACATCTACACAAGAAGGGACCACCCTGAATTCCAGTTTCTAGCAGAACGGAGTAATAATTTAAAATACTACAGCAGTTACTGGAACAGAAAATGAAGATCAGGACTCTGCCTCCCACATGGATGTTCTAAGAAATGGCTGAAAAGCAATTCTTACTCTTGAACTTCAGCTCAATAAATGTGTAATTATTTTCTACCTAATGAAATGGTTTCAAGAAGCCAGGGTGAGAGTGCCCTGCACATAGACAGCCCAGTTACTGTGCTAGGAAGCTTGAAATGTGGGTTTAATTTGTCTTGGGTCAAACAGGGTTACTGAACTTGAAAATCACATATCCTGAGCCATTGCATAAATGTGGCTGCACAGTGGTATAGGAAGGGGGACATTCTCTACGAGAACAATGCTAATGAGTCACAGGTTTGAGCAGGGTGCTTGCACCTTCTCACTCTGAGGACTAAATGGTTACCAGGATTTTCAAAGGCAGAAATTTAAGATGCAGGGAAACTTTTATGCCCAGAATTTGGTCAAACATAAAAGGTGAGTTTTAGGCTCAGCATTAAGAAAGTATTTCATTAAGACCAGTGCAGACAGGACGAAGACACCAACATCTTTTTATTACCTCAGTACCTGCTAGTATCTGAATTAATTCCTTATGAAGGAGAATCTCTGTCACCTTTTTGGGGCTGGATGTCTCCATTGACTGTTATTAACATATGGAGATTAGTTACTGTTCTGTTTGAAATATTTGGTTTACCAACAGAGGAGAATGGATACAGGATGGGCTGTAAGAGCTGCAAATAGTCAAACAGAGGTATCTTGGGATGATCTGTCTTTTCTGCTATTTCTCCTTTTCATTTACTTATTCTTTTATTATTTAAAAAATATAATAGTTTGGGGTTTGGGGGGTTTTTTGGGGGGAGGGGGGAGGGAGAATTACTACATGTGGTAGGATTTTAAGAAGGAGAGTGGATTAAAACAGGGATGACAGACTGTTACCAAGACATCATTTATGTGCATAATAGATGCTGCTCTATTAAGGATGCAAAATACATGCTTAATCACACAACACAAGGACATCTGTATTTCAACATCTTACTGCTGTAAAGTGGCTTGTTAAAGTCCTTATGATGAGCAAAGGGCCATTTTGTTGAAAATAACTTGAAACATAAAAATGAGGATAGGAGGTGAAAGTTTCAAGGTGACCGTGGCATTTAAGAATCTAAGGCCAGAGAGCTATCATTTCTGGTTAAATGGCTTATCTAAGTCTGATTGTCTCTTTATGTTTGGGTCATATCCATTCCTCAAGCAGAGTCACTGAAGCAGTAGATGAACTTGATTCTTTCATCCTCATCCAGTTGACCCTGCTGGGCAATCCCATTTTTTAAGACATTCTTTTGATGTAAATTCATTTGATTTTGGCAGAAGGTACTAAATAAAGCTAAAGTACTACTATAAAAAGTAGTTGTAGTATAAATATGAAATAAACCATGCTGAAAATCCTGCTGTTGAAATAAACATGGTCTTCTTTCATAGATTTCCATTTTTAATTCACTGTCATAGTATAATTTTGCTTTACCCTCTAAAGCTTATTTTGGTCTGTGAAGCTCATGTAAATGCTGTCTCCTCAGTTTCTACAGCATTATATATTTCCATTTGACAACCTACAAGTCTCAAAAATATGAAACAAAAAAAAGCTCGTGAATAATACTAGAATAACATTAGGAGTACATACTTGATTCTGAAACATACAATTGTATCAAACCACAAGAATGGATGCAAGTAAGCTATCCTTTAACAAAAGAATATGGAATGACAAAGAGAAAAATGATCAAATTGACTTTCAGTATTGTATAATTATTTGAAAGATTGATAGAAGATTGTACTCAGAAAGCACTGAAATCAGTAGGAAGCTGGTATTAAATACTTCAATCTAATATTTCAATAAGCAATTGGGAAAATAAGATTTTTAATTTTTATGGTTTCTTGCACCTGCTGCTCTCTCTTGAATGCTAGTGATGCTATGAGTAGTTACTAAGGAAACAGAGATTCTTGGATTTAATTAGGACTTGTCAGGTAAAGCTCTTTAACTTATGTGACTTTTTTTAAGAAAAATCCTTCAACTTTCAAAATAATGTAGCTAAAATCAGTCTGCATATATCTACTTACTGAGTGAAGGTCCCAAACGGTATAAATTGCTTGTAGCACTTCTTCCTCATTCATTTACAACAACAACAAAAGAGGAAAACGCTTAAATGTATACGTACAGTTAAGAGAAAGAATGACGGAAATGACCACTTATAATTTATTCCTTATTCTGCAATATCATCTCAGAATGCCATTAAAATATATATAAAATAGCATTTGAGGTCCATTTAAAGTCCTTGTGTTTTATAACCTCTGTCTCAGTAGGAAATAATATCTACCTATAGCTCACTTCGATAGCAGTATTTCACATTTCACTGAGAGCTCAGATTCTAAGATTTCATGTTGAATAAACTTATCAAGGGGACAATTACATGGCAGCAAAATTCTTATCTGACAGAGGTATCCATTTTCCCCTCTCTGTAGTAGGGAAAGGGTTTGTATAAAGAAATAAATGTGGCCTGAATGAGCTCTCAGTCACTGTGGAGCTGCTGAAAACTACTCAGATCTATAAAGTTGACTGAAAAATCACAGAGAAGGAATTTTAGGCGGGTGCAAGTCCTACAGAAAGCTGTTAATAACATACTGAAAAACGTGACAGGAACAACGTTCTTAAAGGGGAAGATTTGGGTTCTATGTGCAATTGTGTTATTTAACCCTTTAGACTTTCTTTTTGACACTATTCTTCTTAGTTCTCTATAAATTAACTTTCTAGGAAATACCAAAAAGTAACCAGAAAAAGGAAGTACTTTTGGTTTTTTTTGCCTCTTTTAAAAATTATTTTTTATTTTGATCTTATTTAATTTTATTTGTTTTCTTCCTTGGTAGTTTCTTGCTGATTTTCTTCCTCTGTGACATCCTCCTCAGTTAGTTCTGATCCCAGGGTTGTACAGACTATATTCTCTCAAGTTCTCTGGACTTTTCTTAAGCTATTATCATGTTCCTTTCACCAGAGTCTCTTTTCAATGTCCCTTGACTCCCTCTTTTGCATTTACTCCTCTTCCTGGAAAGCTAACTTCTGCAATTGTGCTATCATTAGCATAGTTCTGTGTTAAGTTCCTCTTTTTTTTTTCTTTTTTAATTTGAATTTTGCCAAATAAACAGGCAAAAATGCAAATGGCAAGGCTTTTCTGGGTGGAAAGAGAATACAATATTACTGTTAGTGCAGGTCACCATTTTTTTCAGATTAAACTGGACTTGAATAGTTCATGTCATACATGCATCTCTGTATTCTACCGTGGCTATATACTATAATTTAAAGCAACTTTACTTGTTATTTGATTTGATGGACTGCTAGAGTAAGAATATATCTGATCTCATATTATCATTTTGTGCAACAAATGAATAATTTCTGACTATGTCTTATCCAAGGTCCATCAAGAACATTCCTAATTAACATTTGAATACTGTCTTAACTTTATAAAACATGCAATAATAACGTGTAATTAGTTAGACATATTGATGTCACTAGTGGTAAAGCTGTCCTGAAAATATATAATAATTTCGATTAGCAAAGAGTATTTTAGAATTGAATTTAACAAAGTGATGGTTAGAAAATGAGATTATTTTTTTTTTTTGAGGCTAACTGGACTGTGTAATACTGATACTTTATAATCGTAATTCTGCTAGAAACTGTAATACAGCTTCATCTATATACTATTCTTATTTAAAAAGAAAAAAAAAACCAACAACTACAAAACCATGAATTCACAAAATGTATTGTTGTCATTTGCCTATAGACATAAGTGAAAATCCGTTGGTATAGAACATGGTCTATATCTGCATTCTGTTTCTGTGATAAATTAATGATTATGTGAATTTTGTGACATCAGGACCTATCATCTGTGGAAGCAGCAGAGCAACTGATATGTCAAAGTGCTCCTAAATCCTTTCTTATGAGTAAGGTGGATACCTCAAAATTGCTATTACAAATCTGGTGGATTTTCATTAAACTACTAGACCTTTTGTTGTGATTCAGGAATATGATTTTGTCTGTGTGCATGCTTTTTCAGCTGATGGATGAACTTTTCAGCGATACCCAATATAAAAATGTAAAAAAATAATAATAATAAAAAAAGACACATTGCCACATCCTTAAATTTAAACTTAATTTAAATTACTTTTATTTGTAACACAATGTTATTGCCTTTCTCTTCATATACTACTCCAAAAATGTTTCCCAAACAACCAGAAATTTGGTTAACTTTCATAGTTTTCTTGAAGGCAATTAAGATCACGTGTAATTTAAAAACTACTCCTTGCCCTTTGAACAGTAAAGAGCTAATGAGAAACAAAAAAAAAAACAAACAAAAACTACAAACAAAACCACAACACATAAAATAAGTTGCACTACTTTGAATATAAGTTGAGAGATAAAATCAACAGTCTCATGCATCTACAGTATTAGCATAATGAAATATAATCCTTCTTATACGGTATAGTTTTACAAAGATTTGTATAAGTTTTAAACACTGCTCAAGGACTGTCAGTATGTAATTTGTATTCTGGTTAACGATTGCGCTGCAATGCAAGTGGAAAGAAATATTATCTGCACATTATATGTAACAGCTTGTCCAGGGATCAGGGATCAGGATGCATGTAGATATTTCAATCTCAGCTACTCTTTATCAAAGATGGACTGCTCCATATATCTTTCAGAAGGGAAGTTTATGAGGTTCTTTAATAACTTCTCCAGTAGTGCAAGACCTTATCATGTAAATTATCCTGTAACACTTCATTCTAGATGTGCACTATAATTCAGTTTGCTGAGTGATAGAAGAGGGTGCAAGATAACAGCGAGAATAATCTAATTCTTGCTCTCTACTTGTAAGTACAGTAATTACCTGGGTTGTAACCTTGACCCTTGCTATTTGTTGGTCTTTGAAAATTGCTGTAATTAAATAGCATTCCTCTTGCAATTAAATGCAATCTGCAGTTTAATAATGTTTCCTGTTGTCAAGCAACAAGTACTCCAGCAGTTTTTAATGCCCTGCAAGTCAAATTAATAGAACTGATCTAAAATATCCCAGTAAATAAAATGAATTATAATTTATCTCCCTCTACAATCAAACTCAGATAATCTCACAAGAATACAGCTTTAAACTACAATTAAAATACTAATATTTTGTACGCACAGTTAATATTTTAGGAATATAAACCAAATCTTTATGCTATTGAGTTATATTAATACATATATACACAATGACAGCTTATTTTCTGATGTGTCAGATAACAAAGTAGATCACACTGCCATGAATTTATCTTAGACTGTTTAAATCAGTCAACACAGCCATAACTATAAGTATTCACATTATTTATGTGGGCGGGTAAGATCATAAATAAAGAATACTAAACAGCCTGTAGGAGAACTGTTGTTTTTGCATTTTTCATTCTGTTTCATAAAATAAAATATCAGACAGTCAGCTTTGGTTTGTAGTAACATAATGTACTACTGGCCTCATTATATTTTTGTGATCAATGAATCGGAACTCACATTTAAAACAGGCGTAATAAATAAACTAAGAAGTGAGATAAGCAAATTGGGAAAGGTAAAATTATACTGACATGTGGGACCACCACTCAACATAATTTGAAAATTAATGCCAAATATAGTTTCCTCACTTTGCACAGGTACTGCTTCATTGTGAAATTGCGAAAGACTTAAAGTCATAATTTCTAACATCAGCTTGAATAAATCAGTAATTAGAATGAAATGTACATTCATCAACACAAAGACATGGTTTAAAGAAATGGCAACAACCACAATATTTTAAGAAATATATTTGATAGGGAAGTATGCCATATGGTTGGTTTTCATTTGATAGTTCTGAATGATCACTATCAAAACTATTCATGGGACTATAGTAGTTTCAGTTAAATTTTAATCAGTAAAAGGGTTTTGTATCGGTAGAGTCCATGTCAATCAGGAAAGATCTCAATGCATTTTATTTGTGTGAGGATTAGGGCATGTGAAACATTGTGGAGTATTCTACTCCACATTAAATGAAAAATAACTTATTACATAGGAAACGTGAGTTTCATCTTCTCATCTTGAATTGGAGTGAGTATCTGAAAGTGATAATCAGTCTTTTTCTTATTGCTGCAAAGCAAGTCTGCTTGAAAAATTTGAAAACTAAGTGGTATGGAAAAAAACCCTTATTCCCTTCCCACTCTTACTTTTGAAACCTTACAGACGAACATCTCTTAGCCGCAGAAGAGGCATCCATATAGGGACAGTGGAAATGGCATTTTTTATTTATGTTCGAATACCACACCTATCATATTTTTGAAGGTGTTAACTATATATGCAAATATTTATGGGAAAAATCCCCAACATTTAGTCATGTCCTTTATTACTATGCCAATTTTTGTTATTTACATAACAAGATGAGTCATCAGGTGGTCAGACATATTTTTGTTCTGGAAGGAAATACTTCAGAACTTTGGTAGGTATATTTTTGCATGGATATAAGTAGCTTTCTATGGCTAAAGGCATTCCGTTTCTGGTTTTAGTCTGACTTTCCACTTGAAACCTGTCACCTCCACACTCTGATGCTCCCATCTCTACTTTCTCCAGTCTACCTGCCAGCTTGTAGGTTGCTGACTCCACACTACAACCAGCACAACAGATAATAAGCAAATACTAGTAATCTTATTATCCAATAAACATTACCCCGTTATAGGTGTGCTTAAACCTAGCTATCAGTCAGTGCACAGTAATTGTATGTATTTAAGCATCAGTGACAGCAGTGTCATGAAACAAAGACCCGTATAATACTTGAGTGAGTGTCAATGGAAGGCATTATGGTACCTCGTTTGTTTGTTTTGCCACTGTGGCCTCTTTCTGCAGAGCAGAGGAACCCAGGAGAGGGCTCTTACTGGAAGGCCTCTGCCACTTCCCACGTAACCTCCTCCCTCTCCCTGTTTTTTCGCAAGATGACCTTGAAGGGGATATATTCCATTAGGAGAGGACGGTGGGAAAAAAGCTTTGTGTATATCAACACCTTTCTCCACATTCCTTAATCGATAATGTTATTTATCATAGTACGAAGTGAAAATGAAATTAACTCATTAAGTAGAAATATAAAAGCCATCTCACTTCTGTTGCTTCCACACAGGCTTGTGGAGCAGAAATAATAGAACTCCCTATTCTCTTATTTTTACAATAATGTTTACTGTTTTGTAAAAGAGCTAGAAAGACTGTGTTATTTAAATTTATATAAAAGAAAACATGGTATTCAGGTTTCTAACTATGACTTTCAGTAAAGTGAAATGATCAGTCAAATTGATATTGCTCTCAGAATGTATGTCCTAAGCAATATGTTTTGAAAATCTTTTAGGTGAATAACATTTGTTGCTGTATGAGGTAAATGAACAATTTTTTGCTAGATAAATATGAAACTAAAACCCCATTATGTTTGATACATTTCATGTTAATACACGAGATAATTATAGCTCTCTCATCTAGGCAATTATACAAAACATTTTCTCTCCACAGAGATTTGCAAAGTCTAGACTATTTCTATCATAATGTTTACACTGTGTGTGCATTTTGTTCTTATTTAGCCTGAATGTGGTTTTAAGCCACAGAATCCATGCACAGCCTTCAGTTTTTGTGTGGTTCCGGTGTATGAATGAATTTTGTAGAGAGGGTCTGGGATTTTATTTATGCAGCTTGCATAAGAGTACGATTTTTGTTTTGTTCTCAAAACCTTGGTGTCAGAAAGTTTCCAGACTGGAAGAGTAAACAACGTGCATTCATCTCTGAAGTGTTTTTGTAACACCTAACATGCCCTTTAGAGTTTTGTTTCTTTGTAAAGTCTTTATCAGGATTAAATGGCCGTTTCTCACATGATTTGAGATACATGCACTGACTCATGTATGTAGGCTTCACCTCTATACTCAAAATAGGCTGCATTGCATTTTTTTTATTTGAGGGTTTACAAGTCTGAATATGTCAATTTCCTTTTCAAATAGTAGGGGTTTCCTATCTAAACCTAATCTTAGTCAGCTTCCTCATCTTTTTCCTTTTACTTGTTATTAAACTCATTGATGAGACTGTACATAAAGAGAAGTCTTGGGAGTGATCATAAATAGAACTGGAATGTAGCTTTTATGTACAGAAGAAGTAATTGTCTATGCATGAAAAATAACTTGTTTTACATCCCAGATTTTTATAGATAAGGTTTAAAATGTTTGAAAAAAAGTCCAGATTTTTAATATCTTATTTCCAGCAATATATGTATATATAGTTATATATATTATATATATATCCAATACAAATTCCATTCCTGGTCTTGTTTTCTTCATTCACTCACATACCCAGAGTTTGGACCTACGGTGCTTCTGTAAGAAGGTAAAGTTTAAATATTCAAGCATCTGAATGGAAACATTTCTGGAAGATTTAAAAAAAAATACATCCATTGTATGTTTTTCTTGATGATGAGGTTAGCAAGGTTGAAACAAAACATTGAAACATTTTAAATAATGTTTTCTATAACATGGAGAAAAGCTCATATCAAAGGTATTTTAAAGGAGAAAAGACAAATCTCAGGCTGAGTTTTCAAAAGACATCTGTATGAACAATTTTTTTTTCCTTAGCCAGCACATTCCAATGGGAACAGAAACCACATAAAAAGGTTTTATTTTGTAATATTTCCATTTCCTTCTACTGTGTAAATCAAATTTGTGAGTTCAGAGTCATTACTACAAATGATGCATGCAACACACAAAACATTCCTTACTCACTATAAAAGTGTAATTTAATATTTTCTACATCAGTATATTTTTTTCTTTCTTTTTTTTTCCCTAATGTGAACACTGCAAAACAGCTATTACTATAATTGAAGAGAATGTGAAAATTTTGTCTTGGATTTGGAAGTTTTCCACTGGAATAAAATCACTCTGACTGTGACAGTCAGGATCATGTCCATGCCATCTCTTGCTCTCTTCTGGAATAAAATGAAAGAGAATGTGTTTTGTCTGAAAAGATTGATTCAAATTTAAGGACTCAAAGTAGAGCCATTTTTTCTTTCTTAGGTTAAGAGAGTTCAAATTTGAACTCTGTGCAGCAGAACTGCAGATACTATGTACTGAAGAGGGGAAAGGGGAGAGAGGTAAACAACAGATTGCTATGTTGCACTGAATGTTTAAATTTAAATTACTATATATCAACCTGGGATATTTTTGGTGTATTAAACAAGCCAAATTTACTGTAGGAGAGCAAAACCACAAATGAAACTGATGGAGTCCAATCATTTGTCATATCAATAGAGATCTTAACTGAACAAGAAATGAGCTCAGATGCCTACCAACTACGAAGAGGTGATTATAATGGTAACCTATTGTCTATTTCTTGCTGTTATCCTAAAAGAGCATACAAAAATTCTGTTATAGTGATGCAGGGACCTAGGGGAATAGTTACACTTTAAGTCAGTTTTGAATTGAAATTTTTGTTTAAGCAATTTATATTCTAATTTTTTGTTTTACACAGAGTATAATGTCCTTTGGACTAAGATATTTCACTGTTAATGTATTCATGACTTGATAGTGAAAACACTGTCATTACATATATACATAATCGAGCTACTCTTTTTTTTTTTTTTTTTAACCTCAGGAGCATTGTAGCACTTGGGACAAGCTACCTCTGCTCACTTCAGAGGGATTTTGTTAAAAACAACTAAGGTGGCTGCATGTACAAAGCTGACAACAGATTCAAGTTGTATTTGAAGCCTGAGCTAAACCACATATTTTGTGCTGATTCTTGTCACAGGAACGGACAGGTAACGGTTTTAATTTCTTCTCCAAAAGACATATCCCTTTCTTTGGCTGAAGGTTTTTTTCACTCTGTAGTTCAGCACAGTATAATTAGTCATGAGATTTGTTTTAAACTAGCAAACATGGGCAGTTATTTTATGTAACCATTTCTGGACAGAATTAAGTGCAAACAAAATGTCCTAGTGTATAGGTTGACTTCTAACTTATGCTACATCATCGTAGATATGCTATTATTATTACCTAGGATAACTTAGGCATGTCTGTCGAGGTAGTAATCAGAGATCTGAACTGTTAGATAAACATGCCATTAGTCACATTGACCTGTAGTAGATGTCATTACTGCTAAGCTAAAAATATGATCAGTTTCTGAATATACTTTTCTTGGTACATGGACTTCAGAAAATATAGCTTATATAAATGCAAGGCATACTGTATGTATGTATAAATGTGAAGTTACTTGATGAATTTCTAAAGGAAGTAAAACTAACATAGTGTGGGTTGAAAATGAAGGAAGAAATTACTGAACGATACTAAAGCAAAAGCTGTTGCTGTGAATAGATAGCATTTGCAAATGCCTTGCTGCAGCGATGAGCACATTTTATAACTGATGATTGGTTTGGTTCAGATAAGGAATGAACTTTGATCACTCATTAACATTTGTTGCAGTATGGAATTTGTACTGAAATCACATGTATCTGAGTAGAACATGCAGAATTCAGCACTCCTCCAAGTGTCTTCAGCAGTAGTGAAGAGCCATGCAAATAACAATAACAGGTATGCAAATAGCAGACAAAGTTAAACTTGTTAAAAAGACAAACATTGCACTCAGGGTCACATTTTGGAAATCATGAGGAAAAGCTGCTTCTCAGGATTGCTTCTCTTAACACTTTTTTTCTTGAACATAGCTAAACACTAGCATTTATTTCTAGTACTAAGGTAAATCAAAGCATAAATGCGGAGGAGCTGTGATTATTCTTTATTTTATGACTAAAAACTTACAAATCAGAATCATGATCAAGCTGGAAAAGAGAACAAGTGCTCCAGTTTCTCTGCTCAGTTTATTCTATATGATACTCTCTCCTAATAACTTTCACTTCTTTCAATGGCAGAATCAGAAGTATGATCTTAGTTTGACTAAGTCAAGAAGCTGGGGCTTAGATGCTGTATAAAAAAGTGCCAATCCATTACTACGCTATTTGTCATATGCTATCGGCAATACTCCTGCAGTTTATATAATTAATGAGTTTGCAATACATTGCCATTTGAGTGTTTCACTGATTTAACTAAGGGAGGTATCTGATCCTTTCACACCTCCTGAGTCAATGGGAATGTCCCTGTGGCTTTAAAGGAAAAATTATTTTACTCTTCAGTTTCAGCTTTATGATCATTAAAGTTTTTCAGCTCTTCTGTCTGTATCCTGTGGCAGTTGTCACATATAGGTCCTCAAAATAGTAGCAGCATATTTCTATAAGAAATAAAAAGAGCATCTATGTTCTAAGTTATTCTGTTATGTCATGTTGCTTCTAACAGGAAAGGAAAAAAGCATTTGAATGTTTAAAACAACAATTCCCTTTTACCCCACTGATTTCCACTCTTACTTCCCTATTGCTCAGTAAAATCCAACACTGTCATTCATGCCTATTTAGCCAGAGGTTACAGGTTATGTTTTCACCATAGGTGAAATATGACCCAGAGCAAAACATCTAGTCCAGGTTTACATCCTTCCATGACTACCAGTCATGTTGAATGGTGCTAGCTTAATTTCTTTGGAAATGTAGACATGATTGCACTGAGTTCACATTATTTTCCATTGCTGTGAAAATCTTTGTCATGATAACAGATTTATGATGTTTCATATTCTTTGCAATAACTGCCAAAAGTGTTATATAGTCCTTGAAATATAATAGCAAATGGAATTACTTTTGATTTTGAAATTTCATTTGCTAGTGACAATTTTTCATGATTACAGCTTTAGTAATCTGTAAGTAAACAGAGCAACAAACAGGCAACAAAATGCAGAGTATTGAAAAGGCTCAAATAGTACAGGCAGGCTCTAGGCACTGTAGTCTCCCTTGAATTTTAAAATTTAAGGCTAAATTTTCATGACTAAGATTGTACTCCTGCGAATGCTCTATCTGCACCTGACATCATGTGTCAAGATACCTTATCTGAGAAAAAAAATGATCTCGGTGCTCTTTTTCTTTGCTTTCTTTTCCATGCATATGGCATTTTGAGAAGCAACAGTAGATGATAAATTTGTATTTTGGTTTTAGAGCTATTCAACAGAACCAGAGGGGACTTAATGAATTCCTTTTAGGCCTTTTGCATTGAACATATACTCATGTATGAGTGATAATCTCAATTTGCCAGGGCTGCAATGCAGAAAACTGTGTGGCTCCATTATTGTAAAGGATATTTATGACTTATGTGAACTGTTATGACTGAGTATAGTCCAATATCAAAGGAAAGCTGTATTTTTATACTAATTTTATTGGAGCCCAAGTCCTTGTTTAGAACATCAAATCACTGATGTTTCTTGTCTCTTTTTTTTTGTCTTTTTAATAACCTAAAATTTTTCTCATTTCTGTTGCAAGATCTAGTGATGTATTCAGGCTTTCTAGAATTTTAAGTGGTTAAGTATGTTATCAATGCAATTATAGCCTACCAAATTGATATCAACCATGATTTTTGTGCCTCTGTAGCATCAGTACTTTATGTCTGAAACTTACTGGCATAGTATTTTGAAATAGGGAGCCAGGGAATTCTGAAGAGAATGTAGCATATCTTTTATCATTCTTAAAATGAGATTTTACCTAGCAGTGTGGTATGAGGGCTGCTTTAGCAAATGACAGCAATGCTCTGCTGAAAATGTAATTAATGCCTGTGCTAAAATCTCTAGGGTATAAGTATCACTTTCATTGGTATTATGTCCTAGCTTGTTTGTGATATTTATTGGTCTTTTGTCTTTCATTTGCTTTTAGCAACTATGACTTCTACTTTGCAGATGAAAGATGCTTTGGGTAGTTCTTGATTTACCTTGGTCTTGTGTAACAGAAATTTATTGTGAGCAGTTTTACGGCTTTTGCTTGTTCAAGTGGAATACAGATAATGCAATCCTTGGTTTCAATTGCTAATCTCTGATATAAGTCACTAGAACTGTGAGGGTTTGTTGTTTTTTGTTTTGTTTTGTGGGGTTTGTTTGTTTGTTTGTTTTGTTTTGTTTTAGGATTTGTTTAGCCTTCGCTATTACAAGTGTAATGTCATCCAAATGTGTGATTTTAATGATGAAGTTGGTGAATGGGAAAAGTTAAGTGGGAAAACGGGAAAAATAAAAAAAGGATTTGAGTGTAGAAGCTTGGAAGTCCATTGTTTGTCATGTCACTGTTTTGACTGCCAAGATAAATTTTCTGTTTTCTACGTGAGTGTTTAAATGATCAAAGTAGATATCAATAATTTCAAACACAGATGAGAGGCCAGCAAATATATTTGTTATCTTTTTACTTCTCTTCATCTGTAGGTGAACAGTGCTGACATGTTCACACAATCACATCAGCTGCAATTGCATTTAAAGCGAGTTTGTAGTACTGGACTTCATCCAGAAAGATTGATTAAGGGGAAAGGAAAGGAAAGGAAAGGAAAGGAAAGGAAAGGAAAGGAAAGGAAAGGAAAGGAAAGGAAAGGACTTCATAATTTGAATCTGTGAAGTCAGTGTTCCCTATAAGGTTTTGTCTGGGCAGGCCTAGGAATATTAGTGAAGAACTTGTTATGTTTTATATTAAAATAATACTTCATTTTCAGTTATCAACACAGTATGAATGTTTCCTGAACATGTCAGTAAGTACTGCATTCAGGTACTTTCTGCTGTGTTTTCCCAAAGATTAATGAACTGGCTATAATTACTTGGAATAGACAGGACCTAGACGTCTGTTTTTAATGATATTTCTAATGATGTTCGGATATCAGATCTTTGAATAAACCTGTGTAAACTGATGTGTATTATAAAAGGTCAATACTGACTGCAAAGAACTTGTCAGTTACCACTTTTGATACTTTGGCTAGGCCTGTTTTATCCTGCACTGCAAAGTAGACATGAGGCATATAGCAAACTTTCCTGCATACGGAAGTAATATTAATTGCTGGTTAGCATAATACAATGAATATTAATTTATTTGTGCAATTAAGTACGCTCATAACTATTTCCAAAATTTGAATCCAAAATTGTGTTTAGGATGTGGAATCTGTTCATGAGCCCTTTCTAAGTTGAAGGTAAATCTTTGTGGGTCCATAACTTCATTGGAGCTGTGTTGGATAATCTGTTGATCATCTACTTCAGTAAGAAACTTATCATGTCTTATCAGAAATTCTTCTGAGATGCTGTCAGTAGGCCTGTGGCATTCCTTACATACCTTACAACACTGAGTCTTAAGAGTCAATATTTTTTCTTTTTAGGGAAAATATCTCATGATGGATAACACCACCTTGCTCTTGATGCTGGTAAAATTGTAAGCAAAGCATTTTGGATCACTAGATTTATCATTTACCTGAGTACAAAAAAATATGGGAACATAACAATTACTTTATTAAGGTACTAGTTAGCAAAGCTGGTAAACAGACATTTAACTCAAAGCAGCTGGACAGTTCTACTGGTGTTACTGGACTTCCTTACATACTCAGGTGCTTAGCTATTTACATAGATGAAGGATTCCACTTCACTGTTATGTCTTTTATGCTTTTCTTTTGTCCTCTTTCTGTCTTGGAATGAGGATGTAATTAGGGTGAATGTCAGTTACATTCTTGTCCATTAAAAATTCAGATGAATTAGATTCACAGGAATGCAGAAAGTGGTCCTTGAAAGACTAGCTATTTTGGTATTTAAATAGGAGTTGTATTTCATTCAATGTTACAAAAGTTAGGTCATTTAATACAGTGATGAGGAATCTGTATTTTTAATTACTGTTATGCAGTATTATGCAGTTATGCAGTTATTCAGCTTCACTGAGAAGCACAAATTATAAGTTAATTCAATTTGGCTAAGATGGCCTCCAGGCTAAAAGCAAAATCAAAAACAAAAAAAACCCCAAAACTACACAACCTTGCACAACGAAAGACTGACATGCTGATAAACATTTACATCAATACATTAAGTACAAATTACCCAGTTCTGTAGGAGATCACATTCTTTGTTCACAGTGATTGAAGGAATAAAATTCCCATGTGTTGTGGTTTCAGCTGGGATAGAGTTAATTTCCTTCCTACTAGCTGGAATAGTGCTGTGTTTCGGATTTCATATGGGAAGAATGTTGATAATACACTGATGTTTCGGTTGTTGCCAAGCAATGCTTATACCAAGTCAAGGACTTTTCAGTGAGGAGGCTGGAAAAGCACAAGAAGCTGAGAGGGGGCACAGCCAGTACAGCTGACCTGAACTGGCCAGAGGGATATTCCATAATATATGAGGTCATGCTCAGTGTATAAACTAGGGTAAAGTAGGTTGGAGGGGACCCACAAGAATCGTTGAGTGCAACTCCTGTCCCTGCACATGACAAGCCCACAGTTCACACCATGTGTCTGAGGGCGTTGTCCAGTCTCTTCTTGAACGCTGTCAGGTTTGCGGCCGTGACACCTCCCTGTGGAGCCTGTTCCAGTGCTCCACCACTCTCTGGGTGAAGAACCTTTTTCTGATGTTCAACATAAAATCTGTCCTGGCACATCTTCCCGCCGTTCCCTTGTGTTCTGTCATTGGTTGCCAGAGAGAAGAGATCAGTGCCTGCCCCTCCCCCTCCCCTTGTGAAGGAAACTGTAGCCACGATTAGGTTTCAGTTTCCTGTTCTCCTGGCTGAACAGACCAAGTGACTTTAGCTGCTCCTCATACAGCTTCACCTGCAAACCCTTCACCAACTTTGTAATGCTCTTCTGGACACTCTCCAGTAGCTTTATATCATTTTTATCCTGTGGTGCCCAGAACTGCACCCAGTGCTCCAGGTGAGGCCGCACCAGTGCAGGGCGGAGCGGGACAATCACCTCCCTGGCCCGGCTGGCAATGCTGTGCTGGATTCACCCAGCACACGGTGGCCCTCTTGGCTGCCAGGGACTGTGTTGGCTCCTGTTCAACTTGCTGTCGAACAGAACCCTCAGATCCCTCTCTGCAGAGCTGCTTTCCAGCTTCTTGTCTCCCAGTCTGTAGGTGCAGCCAGGGTTGCCGTGTCATAGGTGTGAAATCCAGCACTTGCCCTTGTTAAACTTCATCCTGCCTTAATGCAGAGATCTTTGAAAAAAAACTTTTATGAACCATCTTTCCTCAAAGCAAGTGGTTTTGATTGATGAAAAGTTGTTTTAATAGTGCTGAGACTGCCCTTTCCTAAGTAGTCAGTAAAATGACATGATTTGGTAAAGTATCATCTCTCAGCAGCAGATTCCCTGAAATCTTCTTGTTAAATTAATCCCAGTGCAACTTTCACCATTCTTGATCATTCTGCCTTTAAGAGCAAGTCTGTTCTACAATTAGGATCGTTCTGCTAATTAATGATGTGAATTTAAAGAGCATTAAATTCCTGTGTGGATGTCCCTTCCCTTCCCTCAAAGCAATGAAACTAAAGTAGATTAAAACTACCTGTCTTTTGAATAAGATAATCAAGGAGGTATTTAGTATATTTTATATTCACATCTTTAGTTACTTCCGTTTAATTTTCTCCAGAAAAGAAAACCATGTGCTTGTAAATTCTACACTTTTAATCACATTATGATTTTCATGACTTAGCATTTTACTATTACTTTCAATTACGAAGTGTTCCTAAACTGTTCTCTCTTTCATTGGTTTTGTCCCCAGGGGATATCAGGATGTTACTATCACCCTTACTTTATGTGAACAGTGAACTGTTCTACTCATTCTTCTTGAATGCTCTTGCTTCTGCCTAAAATGTTTCATATCAAAAGAACTTAAAATTCAGGCAGTGATGAGATTAGAGAAATGCTGATGAAGAGTGTCATAGAATGGCATAAAGAAAAACTGCAGGGGACATGAAGGGTGAATGGAAGCAGTATTAAAAATAAAAGGAAAGAAAACTGAGGTAATTGAAGCTAAAATTTGAAGTACAGACAAGGACAAGATAAAGGCTATATTAAATACAAGTTTTATTATGTTACCCTTGTAATGTAGGATTTTATTATAGAATAACACAGTATAGGGTGTATATAAAGTCATTTCAGTCTGAAAGCAAACTAACAGAAAATGGTGACCCTTTAGAATGAAAAAAAAAATTTGTTTGTTTGTTTGTTTAATTAGAGGCTTGTTTGTTTGTTTGTTTAATTAGAGGCTCCTTCTCAGACGTATTTCTCACCATTGACAGGAGATTTTGTATGTATGTGTGTACAGATCTAAAAATAGAATTGAAGACTGAATGAAGATGCGAATGCCTTTTCCCATGGAAATGTGGTAATAGAAGTGGACAAAGAGATAAGATAGAGAAGGAACAGTAAGAAGGGCTCAAAACCATCACTATTTTGCGGGAATGTTTGATATTGGATAGAAAATTCTAGAGAAATGTTACCTCAAATTAGATTTGGAAATAAGTTTCTTTCCATTAAAAGAACCAAATTATTTTGTGTTTAAACAGGCACTTCTTTGTTTCTTTCTTTCTTTTTCTTCATTTTGCTTCCTTTTTTCTTTCTCTTTTTCCTTGAATTCCCTAGTCTTCTGTGAAGTGGTTGGTTTAATTTGTGTTGTTGCTCTTTCAAAATATAGGCTACTGATTGTTGTATATATTTTCAGAACCTAAGCAGCTTTATGAGCAGAGCTAAAATGTAATTAAAACTGAGTCCACAGATGTACTTTTCTGGTCAGTGTCCAAAGTAGGGGAAATAAAATATTTGAATCAATAAATAGATGTGTAATATTCCTCAAAATATTACTCATTATTACAGAGTCTCAATGCACTAAATTGCTGGGTTTTATTTAATTTCTATTTGGTCCTTGGATCTTTGCAAAGTAAATGTTAACTTAGATCAGTGACAGAGCAATAATTTCTCTATTCTTCATCTGTCTTGTCTATATATTCCACGTAACAGTAGAATGAAGAAAATTCCTCCATCTCAGAAGCATGTCATCTTCTAATAATCACATAGAGCCCTTTAAAAGGTGAAAGTTGAGAGGTAGACACGCTATCAGTTATTTCAGCAGTTGACACTGCAATGGCTTCGCTGAGGATATACTTGCTGAAAATGCAGGACCATGTTTTATGAATTGTTCACATACTTCTGTCCCTGTGTTTTTTTTATGCTCTCAGTCTCCTTGTTCTTCCTTTCTGGCCCAAGCCAGCATGCCTTTTGCAACATTCCTGATAGGATTTTACATAATTCAGAGTTGTATATGTACACAGAAAAGTAGGGGAATAATGCTCCTAAGAATCCCTAGCTTTTTGAATCTGGTCAAGCATGGACGATTTTAAGTTTCATTGCAATTCAAGGGGAAAATAGAAGTAACTAGAAATTACAGAATCAGTTTCCAGGAGAGAGAGTATAGTTTTGCACAACAAATAATTTACATAGCCAGTTACATTTTGTGGCAATCCTATAGAAAATAATTCTAGACAGAAAGGTTTATTTGATATAATGCAATTGAAGAAATACAGCATTATATCTGTATAGGACCAATACCATTTGGATAAATTAGTTATGTAGTACTTATAGCTCATTCATATGTTCATGTTAAATTTAGTTTGTGCTGATTGTGAAAGCTTTCAAACTGAATAGAATCAAAGAAACTCATTTTATTCCAAAACTCTTCCGTAATTGTTCTGGTTAGAACTCTGAATGATATCTCTTCCCTTCCTTGTCTGTGTATTATTCATGAAGGCTTAAAACTGGCCCTCTGTGACCACAAAGACTACTCTTTTAAAATTCTAATGTAATCCCATTCTTATGTGCTGAATTATGGAGCCATCAGATCAGCACCCATGGAGTGAG
The DNA here is from genome assembly GCA_013399365.1 of Pampusana beccarii. Taxonomy (NCBI): domain Eukaryota; kingdom Metazoa; phylum Chordata; class Aves; order Columbiformes; family Columbidae; genus Pampusana; species Pampusana beccarii. Next base: position 472,346 of record VWYH01008874.1, on the reverse strand, counting down.
AAATTCCAGATGATTAGAATTCTTAATCATTAGCTCCACAGAGTAAGTTCTACACTGCCTCATTTGTATGGAAAAATTCACCTGATGCTCAGCAGATGCCCTACTGTTGTATTTTAATGAACTGAATTTTAACTCCATCCTGTTTTAAAAAAACTGTCCCAACTCCAGAATTTTTAATGGAAAAAGGAAAGAATACTGATTAAAATTTCAGCATTCTTGGCTGAATCCAAGAAGAATTGCCTCAGTAAAGGGATAAAATATTATATGAAGACAAAAGACACATTTGACTTATTTACAGTTGGAAAAAATTATACATTTTCAAGTGTTTTGAACAATTTAATCAAGACAGTTTTCTGTCATATAATACCACAATAGTCACCTGTTTTATTCAAAAAGCATAGATTTTACAATACTAATTTTTCTCTTGAATTTCCATAATAAAAAATTATTGTCTTTGTTTATAAATTATTTTTCAATTTAAAAATATCTTACATGCTTGTGTGTAAAATGTATGAAATGTAAAGTGCTTATACACATGTACCTATATATGTATAGGTATAAAAATATATTGTATATACAAGTAATTTATATCATTTATATGTAATTTAAATTATATATAATGCAATTATGATATACAATTTTTATATATAGTATACATATAGAATATATGAAGTCATTTAAATTATATAAAATTTTTCCTCTTCTCTGGACCACATCAGTTTTGTACACTAATTTGATTATTTTTTTTCCTCTAGGTTAAGGTTTGTACTTAAAAAAGTAAACCTAAAATAAGTTTTCCTTTAAAGAAAGGTCATTCTCTGACTAGATCTACATGGCCTCACTTATATCCATGCAAATCAGAGTTAGTTGATTTGCATCAATGAATAGTATAATTGACTAATGCAATTGAGAACAAAATTTCCTACCCTAACCTTCCTCGAAGTCAGTTTAATTTTCCCGTGTTAGTAGTTTGATGCCCCAGGTGTTCTTTAACAGTTAGAAATATTCAATTAACTGTATTTCAGTCACTGTGATTTTACTTCTTAGCTTCACTCAATTATCTATCCTTCCACAGTTTCTCTCTCCTTACACATTTCAAGATTTAATCTATCCAGAAAGTACTGCTGCACCTATTGACTCACAGATCATGCACGCTATCAGATGTTAGCCTCATAATCAGATTTGGTGTTCAACGATCACAGAAGAGAAAATCATTTGATGCTATAAATAAATGCTAAATTAGGCATTCCTTTCTGCTCATGAGACTTATGCTTTTGTCCAGCTGTCTGTTTGTAGTGATCAGATCATGAAACGACACCATTAGGAGTTGTGTAAAAATAAATGTGATGTGTTTTGTATAACTTGATTTCCTACTGTTCGGCACTGTATAGCAGTCATGAAGCTAAGTATTCAATGGGAGGAAGTGAACCAGGAACACTTAAAGTGAAATAGTAGAAAATAAGAAGCCTCAGAAAGTCAGCCGAGCCACTGAAGTTCTTGAATTAACTGTTCCAAATGGAATAAAATAAGAGGTTTTAGGCAGAATGCCCTTTATGATTCCTGAAAGTAAATATAAATACCACACAAAATATCAAGGTGTCTTTGTCTAGGTTTTTCTGTATGAACCAAGAGTTCTATTCAGTTGTTTATTGCGGTGGGTTGATCCTAGCCAGCAACTGTGCCCCCACACAGTCCCTCACTCACTCCTGCCCTGGCAGGATTGGGGAGAGAATCAGAAGATGAGAAGCTGAAAACTTATGAGGTGAGATAAAGACAGTTTAATAGGTGAAGCAAAGCTGTGCGTGCAAGCAAAGCAAAACAGGAATTTAGTCACTACTTCCCATTGTCAGGCAGGTGTTCAGCTACTTTCCAGTTCCTGGAAAGTATGGACTCAGCACATGCCAATGTTACTTAGAAAACACGCACCATAACCACTAACGTGCACTTCATTGGACTTTAAAGAAATACGTAACGACATCTCCATTTACTGCAGCATGAGACTAAACAGCTGATTTATACATAGCTAGCTAAAATCTAGATACCTAAATTTTGAATTTTTACTCTAGACATGAGTCCTGTTCCAGAAGTTTAATACTTGCTTCTAGAAAAGATACTAGTGAGAAATTGAACTGACCATTAAAAGAATATACACATAGTATAATTTAAAAAGAAGGGAGCAGAAAAAATAAAGCACATAAACAAAAAGACCAGACATATACTTTCCTCATCTTATTTGCAAGATGTTAAATTGGTCTTCTAAGAGTTATTGCTGTTGCTTTTCTGATTTCCTCAAATATTTTCAAATTTCTTTACCACCCTGAACACGGTTCAGAACCAGAAATTCAATGAATTAGGCTGATTGTTTTAGAAAGTTCTTGTTTTCAGAGGAACTGGGAATGTATGCCACAGAACTGAAAATTTTAATGCCCACATACAGAAAAAACCTTTAAATAATAATCTCAAGTTATTACTAATGTATTTTTTTTTTTTAATGGTAGCTTCTATTTCTTTCTTTATCTTTCTTTCTTTCCGTGTACGATTCACATACACATTTATACAGATAGTTTTCTCTCTCTTTTTTTTTTTTTTTTTTCTGTTCCAGGTGCTGTCTCCATTTTTTTCCATTTGGAAAAAGACATGTTTTCCTGTGATTGCTAGTTTCACTAATGCATACGTTACGGGATTGTATGTTGAAAGTATTCTTATTCCAACAACACTTATTCTGTCTTGCACACACTTAGTTGATTCAGGTCTTGCTCCTGAATTCCTCTACTCCAAAATAAAAGAACTGGATGGAACAGCTAGCTGAGATCTGAAACATAAGGAGGTAACGTTTGCAGATAGCCTATTTTTATAGACATTTTGAAATATTTTTTGTGATTTTGAAAGGGATGTCATGCTCATCAAAGTTGTACAGCTTAATATCTTGATGTAGTAGGAGAAAAAGAGACACAGGATAGCCAAGTCTCTATGACTTTGTCAAAGGAACCCTTTTAAGAAGATGAAATGCCTGAACTCTAGTCTAGTTTCAGTTTTACTTTTAAAAGATAAGATCAAGCATCTGCCAAAATGCATTATTCACAGTGAAACATTTCACTGATTCTGTACTGTAGATACCTTGAGGCCTATATCTTCTGGCAGTGTGACTGCAGCAGCAGAACTGCCAAGAGGGAAGGGTTATTTACAGTCATTGGGAACAACTTCCCTGACGATGGGCAGGCTTTTGAAAGTGAACTTGCATACTGGAAAATGGGGAGAATTCTCTCTATGTTTTATTCAAAGGACAGCAGGGAGCTGTAGTGAATATTTTTCTTTTTCTGATTTTGCTATCTGGATACCTCTGGTGACATGACCTATTTAATTTATCCTTTCTTCTTTAAAAAAAAAAAACAAACCCAACACTAATAAACACCTCCCTCCTGCCATTCTCTTCTACATCTTGTCGTCTCTTCATTAAGCATGAGTTTGCCTTCTTGCTTTTCAGTGTAGCAAAAACTCAGTGAGGTGAGATGGACCTCAAACTGTGTCTAAGCTTCTAAGTTCAGTTTTATTCTTGGCTATGATGGTTTTCCAAAATTTAAGAAAAAGTTAACGTATATACACATTAAAAAAAAGTTTTATGCTGCTCTTATCGCCTCTGTGAGCTGTTATCTATGTCACTAAACCTATCAGGAATCTGTAAAAAAAGCTACATTCGGAGAGTACAAAGAAGTAGCGGCTGCAAATCTTCAAGCACTTTGTGAAGGTCAAGGCTTTGACTCCTCCCAAGCTGCTTCTTGGCTGGTCTGGCAGACCTAGACCTCTCTGGTCAGACTGCTCAGGTCATTCCTCTAAAGTTTTAATGCTCTGAATTTTTTTTTCTTGTATTTTGTTCCCACTTGCTATCATCAGATTTTGTGTTTTCAAGAAGCAAGGCCCATGTGCAGTTGTTATTTCAACATCAGCTACAGAGAAGTTGGAGTACTTGATAGTTCTTATACTTAGGAACACTGATTACAGTTAGTATGGAAATGAGAGGCTCTGAACAAAAAATATATTATTTTATCCAATTAAAAATTACCCAGGGAGCTGGGCTAGATGGAGGAAATAAGAATTTCAAAGGAATTTGAACATTATAGGCAAGTGAATAATTGCCAATTGCTCCTCACTAATTAACAAAATAATTTTATTTTCAGCTATAAATACTAATTAAAATATGTGTTGCTTATAATCCTTGTTTACGTATGTAATAAAGTTGTAAAATAATAATGATTCTTACCTGAGATACAATATCAACTTTTGTCGTGGCTGCTTTGAGCTAGTCTTCTTTTGTCTCCTTCTAGCTGGGGGAGATACACAGGCATGCAAAGAAACCCACCAATCATGTAAGATAAGAAAGTAAATATTTTTTTTAGAGGGATCTAAATAGATTAACTTATAGTAGCCCTTACACTTTAAATAGCTGGAGCTAAGAGGCCTCTCAGTCAGGATTATCGGATAGAGATGGGTGATGCTATCAAAGGAAGAAAATTTAAATAAATTTTTTGACTCTATCACTTTATAAATATAGCAGATATGGCATTGAATACTGATGTTCAAGTGTCTATAGCAAGGAAATAAAAAGTGTCTATAGCAAGGAAATAAAAAAAATAAAAAAAAATCTCTCATGTTGTTTTTTGCTAAAACTAGACATGCTTACAAATAAAGGAAACACTGATTCCTTTCTGACAAATCACTAAATAACTCTTGGTGGTAACCGGCATATCTGAATGACATCTTGCTGTTACTACACTGATGCATCTAACAAGTCTGAGCTCTCATTCCTTATTTAAGCTACACAAAGGGAATAAACTGATTCAGTGAAATTACCCAATTTCATCTAGTGTCGCATATATAACTTACCAAGGTTTAATTAAGTAGGCTTTAAATATTTACCAAGTGGAATCAAATATCTCCATTCTAATGGGACCACAAAACATGTTGCACAGACCTATTACACATAAAAAATGATAATTCAGAGCAGTTTTCAGAATTATTATTACTTAATGTTTTTTCATGCACGTGGCTGTTGTAGACTCAAGTCAAAATGGTCTTCCACCAAAAGCACTACAGTATTTTACAGATTTATTTTAAGCCTCAGTTAACATGACCTTTAGCAATAGAGAATGTGTTTTGTTAGTAATATTTTTCTTAATCATGAGAATAACGCAAGTAATAGAAGGCACAGCCTGAATATTACTTCTTTGTATTGAATGAGATGTCCATTGCAGTGTTGAACTTGCTTATGGGTTTCTATATGCAGATTATATTTGAGGACAAAGCCAGCTTTTGTGCCCGTTACTGTACTAAAATATATCACTTAGGGTTTTTTTAATCTGTTTCTACAAAATAAGGGCACTTCCAATTCTAATTAATTTTGTCTGAAATAAAATAGAATATAGAGAAATAAGCCTTCATACAGAGTAAGTATAATGGAGCCATCTTGTGAATATACGAAGCTGGATAGGCTGTCCAATTCATTCAACACATAGCATAAATATTAATCAGATGTATACAAGTTTTTTTTTCACACACGGGTGTACTTATACTTTAATAAAATAAGGTCTCTTTTTATAAGAGCAATATTTGTCATTAATTAAAACCTCCCCAAACACCACAGCGTAATTTTTGGAATAGGAACTTATTTGATGATAGACTTGATTGTGTTTTCCTGAGTGTCTAATGATCTTTGCATTTAAAATATTTTTTCACATTTATTTGTTATTTTCATATATTGGTGTTTTGTTTTTGGTTTTTTTTTTTTTAGTAAACACTTAAAACTTTTAGTGTGAATTTAAATTGGCAAACTGTATTTTCTAGGGTGCTGAGTTCATTTTACAGAAGCAACACTGTAGTTTCAACATTTATAGGTATCCTGGAGTCTTATATTACAGTGTAAACTGTGCTCAGGAATATAATTTTCCTCACATGAAGGTTGCTAGGCAACAGCACTCACAATATTTGTGTTGACCACAAACATAGCTCTGTGTGGTCTTGGAAAGAAGAATATATTGTCATTTTTGTGTTTAAAAGAAGGTAAATATTAACTGTAATCACCTTGGAAACAGATATAATAGTAATAAGACAAAAATGACTGATATTTTATTAAAATTCCATCACTTAAGCTAAGCTGCTTTTACTCCATAACAATGTTACAATACATTACACTTATTAATGCAAGAAGGGTTTGGTATCAGGAAAATGCACCTTAAATTTATGAGCAAAAATTCATTATATATTTGACCTCTTTGTACAGTGTGACCTTTCTAAAATACTTTGGTTATCCGGTGTCGGAGAAGAAAAAAAACAATTTTGGATTAGAGTATCTGAATATAGCTAAAATGTGGTAATCTGTAAAAGAAAAACATGCTGAAAAAAGGTGTATGTTAAACCACACAGACACGCATTGATTTTCCAATTACCTCCACCCAGTCTTCCTGAACTGGAAAGCTTTGTCAGTCACCAAACCCAGAATAGACTCCAAGCTTTACCCTGCCTCCACCTGTGATTTTTAACAAGTGAGATGTGCCCTCAGGGTGGAAATAAGCTTTACTTTCATCAATGTGTCATTGCTCCTTGCAGCTGGCTTATTACAACGTATTACAGGGCACAATTTAGAGATAAGTTGACACCATAGCTGTCTTACAAGAGACATAATTTAATATATAAAAGATACTTTTTTAGTATGTACAATTATTTTGAATAGTTTTCTTTTTAGCAACATGGGTAACTACCTATAATAATCAATTGGTTTGTTGTGTTGTAGGGGTTTTGTTTAAGTATACCTTGAAAATTTTGCAGTTAGGCTTTTTGAAGCATAATTTTGATTGATACTTTCTGGTTATATAGTTTTAGACCTACACGTGGGAGTATTATGATATTTTTGTCAGTAAATGATTTAAAAGTAGATATGTTAACGTACTGTTAATACTATGAAATGTTAATATACTGGATGACTACATATAGTTTAAAAGAGTAAAATATACTAAAATATATTTATAATATAGAGAACATGAACACTAAGAGTACTCCCTTGATTATAATAAAATATTTATTTAAGAAAAAGAGTGAAATCTTTATGTATTAGTATCTTGGTACAGCCTGAGAATATTTTTCACCAGTTTAGTTTTATGATAACTAAAATAATTTTAACATGATTATTTGCAGGGTATGAGGTATATTGGATATTAGTGCATACTAAGTTAAATGCGTCTTCAGTAAAGTATTTAAATTTATGTTTAATCCTTGTTGTAACTAATAGAGGTGATTGTATAGCTTTAGAATATGTTTACTTGCCCTCTAAATGTATGGTCTGAGTGAAGCAATGAAGAAAACCATATGCAGAATCCTATGTGAAGCGTAGAATGAAGCAAGCATATTTTTGAAACTTTGAGAAAAACAGAATTATATTTTGTATACAGTTCATACTCATTTTTTTCAAATGACTTTGAAAAAAGATTAGCTTGAATGGGGCATAGAGATAAAGCAGGAAACTGAGGCACAAGTAGAATTAGTGGAATTAAGATAATAGAAATATTTTTAGAAACATAAAGAGATTATATTCTTAATCCTTCTTGTTATTAGAGATGAAAATAAAACAGCTGAAAATATGATAAATAGTAAGCTAAATAGCAAACTTTTGCATCTGGTGAGATAAAAATAATTCTTAATGCATTAGAGCCACAGATGACTTGCAAGAGTAAATTTTACATTTCTGTATGGGTATTTCAAAGGTTGCATGAAATGAAGTTTCTCTTCTGATCCATATCAATTTATAAAGGTAGGCAATACAGCTCGCTTCATGAAATATATTCTTATGAAGCATGACAAAATCCAATTTACCAGTAAAATCCATTTAAATTAAAATCAAAGTGTAATCTTCATACGATTCACTACTTGTACCATAATGATGAAACGAGATCAGATACCTATGCTGTACATTTTTGTACCCTGATTATTTTCAGCCTTATTCAGCAGAAATTATCCTCAATGCAAAAGCTGCAGGAAGGTCATGTAACTTGCTTTGTTCTCTCTGCCAAACCGTCCAAGCAGGAAACTGTACTAGGGACTATTTGAAATATTAGCCTGAGAACAGCTACTGTTTTGTGTACCTGTTTAGTGATACAAATATATCTACATACCTCAGAGAAGTAAATTATCTTTCTTCCTTCTCTTAAATATCACTGTCAAATCATTCTAGAAAACTAAGTTCTTCACATCACTGTAAGAAGCTCTTTGGGATATTTTAAAATTGTCTCATCTTTGTTTGGGAACATCTTTTTTTTACTAAGTTTTTGTGGTAGTACTATCCAGTAGAAATAATTTCATCCTTAGTATGACCTGATTTTTCAGAGGCGTTGGGAAACTACAACTTCAGGTAAACTAAGAGAAGCTGAAAATCATTCTGAAAATCAGCTCAGGCCCAGTACTGTATTTGTTCAGTTTCTGGCTATCTTTTGGGTTGTGGTTTATTTTTAACTTGGCTGCTAACAGATTTTTGTACATGTTGATTATAATGTGATATTTTCATAAAGGTTCATACTAGTGGGAAATTTAAAAAAATTTCAATCCTGATTCACCAAAATGTTTAAGCATGTGCTTAGTATTGAAATCTGTGGTCAAGGAAAACATTCATCTGCTTGGTTTTACACATGTGCTTCAGTTTTTTATAAGAAGTTAAAATAATTGTTTGATGTGGTCACCATTTACCTATTCAAAATGAAATAGAAAAAGAAATTACTTTCCTTTAAACAGGATGCATAGTTCTAGATTGCCAAGCATATATTGAAAAATAGAATAATAGAATCCTTTTGGTTGGAAGAAACCCTCAAGGTAGTTGAGTCCAACTGTTAACCTGAAATTTACTAAACCATGCCCTAAGAACAATATCTATTTGTCTTCTAAACACCTCCAGGGATGGTGATTCAACAACTTCCCTGGGTAATGTCTGACAGCCCTTTCCAGGAAGAAATTTTTCCTAATATCCAATCTAAACCTCCCCTGGCACAACTTGAGGCTGTTTCCTCATCCTATTGCTTTTTGCTTGAGAGACCGACACCCTCCATGCTGCAACCTCTTTCCAGGTAGTTGCAGAGAGCGATAAGGTCTTCCTTCAGCCTCCTTTTCTCCAGGCTGAACAGCCCCAGTTCCCTCAGCTGCTCCTCATCAGACTTGTGCTCCAGACCCTTCCCCACCTTTGTTGCCCTTCTCTGAACTCTCTCCAGCACCTCAATGTCTTTCTTGTAGTGAGGGACTCAAAACTGAACACAGTATTCAAGGTGCAGCCTCACCAGTGCCAAGTACAGGAGGACGATCACTTCCCTAGTACTGCTGGCCACACTCTGATACAAACGTGAAGCTGTTCATGCTTAAAACTTCTACCTGAATTAAATTTAATATAGGAAATTTCAAAACGTTTTACAAAACCACTAACGCCCGTCATACATTCATTACTGAATTCCTATGTGCAACTTTAAAAATTTAGTCTGATCATCGTCAGTCAGAAAGAGGGAGTTGCAGTAATTAACTACAGCAAGAACATATTATAAATAGAGGTACTTTAAGGGATCAGAAACTTTCTGAATGAAGCAGTTAGAACGTGTTTGATTTAAGACTAAATTTTTTTTTGAGGAATACAGAAAGAAAGTACTGTCTGCTTCATAATAAGACAGTAAAAGCAGAGTAAAGAACTCAGTTATGTGGTGCTTGATATTGTAAGATATTGAGGTCTCTCAGTTGAAAAATGAGGGTGAGGGTTCCCCGCAGTAAAATATTTTTATTGAATTTTCAAACTCCTGTATTGCGTAAGACAGTTTAAAAAACCCCCGAAATTACAATGTTTATTCTGTTTTCTTATAAAGAGCTAATCATGCCACCTAAGGAGAAATAGTATGCAACTGCAAAACCATTAACATTATAATTCCATTGTTTGTAATTGCTAAGCAGGATTTGAAGATTCAAATTCAAATTCAGGAAGACCAAAGAGCCAAAAAAATTGAACCGTTATTGGTTTTGATATAGCTGCACTTTGGTATAGATTTCTTTTTGGGTACATCACTGCAAAGGATCTTAATTGTTTATTGATTTAATTTAGGAAGTCAATTACCTGTCAATTACAGAAGCAAATTAAGGAGTTCAACCAACATATATATCTAGATCCACTTATTCAGTCAGAGTATCTTGGAAAACTATGAGAGCTTCTGACAAGGAATAATCTGTCGTGATAAAATTTTTAGTAGTGAAACTTCTCTTTAAAATGAAAGTTCTTGTAGTTTTTTGTCTGGGACTCTGATGGCTGTATGTTGAACAATTCCATAAGAGTTTAGACTGATTCAGTGTCTCTTCTTACAGAGGTAGCAGTTGAATATTGTTCCTCGAGTCATGTCACTGCCTTCAGTGTTAGGAAAAAAAGCAGAATTTAGATCTTGAAAAATCACATTAGTGGAACAAAAAACTAAAAAGTAGTTGTGCGAATCTCAGAATAGACTCACTTTGAATTTTGACTTCTCTGATTTTTTACCTACACTGTGAAATTTCTTAAGTCTGCATTAACTAATACACTGCAGAAGAACCCTGGCTAAGTGAACCCTGTATCTATAAGAGCTTGTTTATAAATATTGTATTAGGTGGACAAGTGAGTTGTACATCTCTGAGAGGGTTGAAGAATACATTCTTTGTCTGTGTCTACAACTTGCAGTTTGAATATCACTGAAGTCATATCATAATTGAAAAAAAATAGGACTGGAGACAGAAATTTTCTCTGATTCTGTTGATCATTGGCAAACTATCAAGTGATTTGATGATTTAGCTTGCAGGCAGAGACTCAGTTTTTAAAGAACATACAAAGGTATGCGTACATGTATTGTCAAATATCTCATTTAAATGAGTATAATATCTTTCGCTCAATTATCTCAGAAAACTGGAAATAAGGTGAACTAATAAAAAATTAATTTATTGTTCACCATTTGAATAGGCATAACTTCAGTTATCTCCAGACAGGTCTTCTCCTATAAAACATTGAAGTACCTTATCTGACACAGAAAAAATGAACTGAATCTGACCTGATTCAAGTTTCCTGTAATATATCAGTATGGAGATTGTCAGAACATCTAGCATGAACTCTGCTGTTTCTAAAGTCAACAATGTTTTAGTTAGTACTTTGGAGAGGAAGACATTTCTATCACACTCATGACATTTTCTGTGTATGTGTTTATCGAATTCACTTCGTAGAAGAATCATATATGGATTTTTTAATTTAAAAAATTGAAAAATATTTTAAATATTCTTGAATGTGCTTTTATTTTTTTTGTTACTTACACAATGAAACTTCTACTCTCAGGTAACAAAAATTTAAAAATAAGTATTTTTGCTTGCTTATAAACTCTTCACATGTATTTGGCGTAGACATTTTGGGAAACAAGCAGTCCACATGCATGTTTGCATATGATTGGCTGAACTAATCAAGATTTTGAGGTAAATTTTGGGGGTGTGGGTGGGATGTAATATTTTTATTTGGGCTTCTGATTGGTTGCAAATTTTCAATGCATGTTCTGGACATTACTACGTGGAATCCACAAAACATCATGCATCTGATTAGCCAGCCAGAGACTTAACCATTTCTATGTGTATTGTAGAGCAAAGTGATTGATAGCAAACATGGGCATTTTCAAGCGTAAAAATTACCCTCTCCTACGTTCCTCTTCATAATTTTCTTTCATTTTCTAGGAAACAGAAGAGGAATATTAGGCTGAGCATAAAGATGCAAAGGAGAGGGTGTAGGGGAGAAGGCAGAGCTGCTGATAGAGGAGCAGATGAGGCAAGGGTGGCCATGGTATGGCACTGAGGGAACAGCAGTACACTCAGAGTTTCTGCCTCTGATGACAAGAGGGAAGGAGGCACAATCTGTGGTTCCCTGACTTGATGGAAACACATAACTTTGGCACAGATTTCCTGTGTGGTCTGCAGCAAACAAGTTAATTAGCAATTTTTAAAAAACACCTACTACTTGTGTGTTTATACAGTTGCTATTGTCCCATAAAGTGCTGGGAATTAGTGCTCTGTTCCAGAGTATGTTTCTATTTGGTAGACAAACTGAGAAGTAACTTTAGTGGGGTTTCATTAAAGAAAATGTTTAATTTCTTTTTTTGTATAGGTATGATCAAGATCAATTAATCAGGATCTGAATTAGTGTCTACACTGTATTTTAGTAATCTTATTCTGTCTATATTTTCCCAAAGTACTGGCAATAAAAATTTTATTTATAGTTTCTTTAATGTTTGCAAAATACTTGGATTTAGTTCTGGTGGGGGCTCCTCAAGTAACTAAGTGCGTATATTAATGTTTGTTTAATTTATTTTCATATGCATATTAGAACATATGCAGTACTCTTTGCTTTCTGGATGAAGTGATTTCAAGGAATTCAGCCAGGACAAGAAAACGTCAGTACAGTGCATTTTATTCAAACATACAGAATCTTTAACAAGACTTGGTGTTATCAGACTTTTCTTCAGTCTAAGGTTAAAAGAAGGGAATTTTCAACAAATAATTTTAACACTAACTCTACCAATAAGAATTAATTTCTTGTGTTAGTTCTGGGTCATGCAATAAGTTCATCATTTCCAGTAGTGATTATAGGGATCTTAGTGGTACAGGGAACCTTAGGAATGTCACTAAAGGTAAAGGTCCATGATGAACGTGCTTGAGTAGTCCCCAAGACATAGCACAAAGGTCTCCACATCAGTTTCCCCAGATAGATCTTCTCCCAGCAGTTCGATTCTGGCTGACTCAGTTGCACCATATCAAATCTGGCCTTGAGTACCGGTAGCCATAGCCCAGGTGGGTGAAGGTTGCAGAGTTTGATTGTCTGCTCAGCGCTCTAGAAAAACTTCATGTTTCAAGTATTCTTTTTGCCTATTTTCACTTGGGGTTTTTTTTGCTGATGAATTTGTTATGCAAAGAATGAGGAAAATAAATGTTCAGCTGGGTGATGTGCAGTGTGTTGAATGCCTTTCCAGTTGTTTGACTGATGTCCTGGGTACACTGAGGTGCAGGTTATTTACATTTCTCTCACAAACAAGTCTGCAGTGGAAAAAATTGAATTAATCTGGTTTTGAAAATTGAGGGTTAAAACCAATTTTGTGAGTTATGCTTTGTCTGAATGGGCTCACACAACCCCAATAATTAAGTAGCCAGATCTAGGTTTAATAAAGGAACCATTTCATTACTCCTTAAATGCAGGCTGAATTGCATTTTGAGGATTCTAACATGGGCTAATTTAAATCACTTCTCAGCAGTTTGTGTCAGAAGAATAACAAAGAAGTATATTTCTTCAACGAATGATAAATCAAAGGATCTGGTAAGGTTTTTCATTTAATGTCCCAGCCAATACCTGTTTCCATTAATCACTGAGGAACAAATGCTCCTTTTCAATTTCTTAGCACTTAAAAGTTATTAATCGGCCTAGCAAAGAGTGGCAACCAGCAAAGAGGGAATACATAGTTTGTTCTCAGTTATTTCTTATTCCAACTTTCTTTTGTTTTGCAGGTGTAAAATAACACACAGAGCATGCAAAGTCAGACTTTTTTTTTTTTTCTGTTAAGGTCTATTTAGTTTTTGTGATGATGCTATGTGATGCTATTGTGATGATATTTAGTTTTTGTGATGATGCTATCATGTTTTGCCTTGACCTCTGTTTTAATGGCAAACTCAGTTTTACTTTGAGGTGTGTTTATAAAGGAAAAATAAAACCAAAACCAAACACAAACAAACAAAAACAAACAACAAAAAACCCCTAAAATTTCAAAAGATGGCGTTAACATACTATGTTTCACATTGAATAGGAATTTCAAATTAAAAATCTGAAAAATGAGTAAATCCTATGTATGTTGTTATGCTGGTTTGTATGTTTCTATAATGCCCCTAGGAGGGAGTGAGTTAGCTGACTAATGATTTAAGCCTAGATAGGAAGAATTACAGGTTTTGTTCTCCCTCTGAAGGTACTTTTTATGTAAAATTGAATGCTAGTTAAAGTCTTAATCTTGTCAGACCGTGGTGTTTTTTGAAAAACTAGTTATGAACTTTAAAGTAAATGCAACAGAAGATCTCTTCCTGCCTTTTCATGCTTACACAGCCAACCGATTTGCTTCTAGGGGTTATTTGGAATTGTAGTTTCTTTAATTTTGTCCTGCTTACAGAACAAAATTTGTCTTCTTGTCATCACTATAGTGCCTCAACCAGTGGTGTCAAAAAAATCACACATAATATCGTAACTGTAACTTAATGAATGATAAAAAGAAGCACAAAGACTAATTATGACAATAAGACCTAGATTTATCTTTTGAAAAAACAAATTGAGTTTGTTCTAATAATTTCTTCTTTTTTTATCCTGAAATAAGCTTTTAATCAACACTCTGATGATAGCTTTTAAGCATCTTAATAATATTGAGTGAAATTCATTAAATCCAGCTGTCTTAGAATTAGCTATCTCATCTAAGTTAATTATGTTGGCTTCTTCTGTAGAAAACAGGCAGACCAAGAAATACAGAGCTTTAACACAGTTGCACCGCAGTAGTGGAGATATCTATGGTTGCTAAGATGTTGCTTTTACCTCTTAATTGATTATAGGTAGAGCCTAAACGACTAGCTGTATTTTGGTCGTCCATGGTACATTAGAAGTCAAACATGGTCAATCTTTCCTAGCACGTTTATTTGGCTTTTCTCTGCTCTGTGCCCAACTCATCTTAATAACTCCCTTCCTCCCTCCCTCCCTCCCTCCATTGCAGTGAGCTTTAACTGGAAACATGATGAGGACATACATGCCTTGACATTCAATCTTCTCATGTCACCTTTGTATGTTTTAATCTTCTAATGTATATACATCAGCAAAAAGAATGGAAAATTAATTAAGAAACCCCCACAACATGGCAATGATTTCTCAGTCATACAATCATAAATGAAATTTCTCTGTAGAGGGAAAAATAAACCTTTGCTTAGAATCAGTGACCGGAGTGAAAACATAGGTCAACACCAATGAGAACATGAAGTACCTTGTCACAGATTGTTTCAGCATAGATGAAACTTTCTGTTAGATTTATTTTTTGTGTCTATTTGTATGTGTCTTCATGAGTAAAATTTATCAGAGTAGCAAGGTAGACTTGAGAAAATAGTTTCTTCATCTTGAATTTAAAACAATGAAAATGCATAAAAAGACAAATGCGTGTAGAATTAAAATTGTACAGAAAGTCCTTATTTCTGTATTCTCCAGACTTGTACCTTTTTTTTCCCCCTTTTCTTTCTTCTCCCTTTCCCTTTCTTCTAGAGATCAACATAAATTCACATTTCCATTAGAAACATTTTTTTCAGCCATGTAAAAGCTCTTCAAAAAAACCCTCTTCTGACCCACCACTTCATGGTGCACTTGCTGATCATCATAGTTCCCTCTTGAGCATATAATTCTCTACTTGTATACATCTGCAAGAAATGGAAAAAAATTATGACAGAAAACAGTTAACAAATGATAATGAACTATACTGATTTGCAAGTGAAAAGTACACAGAGCAAATAATAAGAAAAATAATGTTTAATATTTTTGTGTAGCTTATGTGCTCCTGATTTTACATTTGTAATTTGAAGTATATTTGGCAACTTATTGAACTCTGCTGTGTGTTGTTATGTATGATGTATATGACTGAGCATTTTCAACAATGACACCTTCTGCAGTTGATACTAATGTCCAGTTTACTTGTGATGTCTGAACTGGATTGTGTGACATTTTTCCTTTGTAACCAAGTTTATCTTCTAAAGCTTAAGTAACAAAGTTTGATTTTAAAAATTCAGTAGAAAAATAACAATACATATTTAAGTTTTGAGATTTTACTTGGTACAGTAATGTAGAAAAAAATCCTGTTGTGGTAATTTATTCACTGGTAGTATGTATTGATATCAGAAGGGCTATATAGATGTTTTCCAAGAATAAATTTTGATATATTTTTTCCCTTAGAGACTGGATATTTTTAAAATGCTAGAGCTCTTGCGGAACAGATTTTACATTTTGCTTCTTTTCTAGTGTATTTTTACAACAGTTAAAAGTCAAGTAGCCATAGTAGGTGGTTATAGTTCTTAATTGGAAGCAGTGAAAGAGATGAGACATCTGAAGGTCTTATTAATGCTTTAGAGAATACAATTCATTCAAAAGGAGAAAAAAACCACCACCTCCCAGCCCTCCAAAGTCCTCACAGATATACATGGCGTAGTAGGTTCACTACGTCCTTTAACAAGGAAAGATTAAAGACCACATGGTGAGTTAAGAAGCTTAAATAACTGGAATACAAGGGGTATGAAAAACTTTGGATAACAGGAAAAGTGAAAGAAATAGACATGTAAATATTTTGGAAAGAAAAATAGAAGACTTCAGTTTTTGCAGAGAATAAATGTTTCCCAGACAAAGAGACTCTGCTGCATTACCTCAAGGGAAAAGTACCAGAGTCAAGTCACTTTATATAAAAAGACCTGAGAATAAAGTTGTTGTTGCTGAGATGAGATTAAAGCTATATTTACATGGCTGTGTCTTGAAGTCACTGAGCTCACATTCTTTCTTAGCCATGGGATCAGGCAAGCAAATCAGTATGTAAAGCATGCTTTCTGAAATGAATTAAGTTAACCTAACCAGTAGGAAATAGTTCTGGAGTTAACCTAATTCTGTCATCTTTTTTACACAAAATGAATTATGACTTTTAAAAAATAAGAGAAGACACACATGAAGAGACTTTAAAAATATTTACTCGTTATAGAAACTTGATGATAGACAGTACTGTTCCAGATGTAGAATTTGTCAATTTCTAAATTTCTTCCTTCCTTCGGTTCACCCAAGTGACTTTGGTTTTGTGGTTTAACACAGAAGGCAGCTAAACACCACACAGCCATTTGATCACTCTCCTGTAGTGGGATGGAGGAGAGAATTGGAAAAAAAGGTAAAACTTGTGGGTGAATGTAAAGACAGTTTAACAGGACAGAAAGGGAAAATAATAATAATGGTAATAATGATTACAATTATAATGATAAAGACAATAACAATAATGACAAAACTAATAATAATAATAATAATAATAATAATAATGGAGTAGATAAAGCCAAGTGATGCATAATGCAATTGCTCATCACCCATCACCTGATGCCCAGACAGTTCCCGAGCAGCAGGTCCCCAACAAACTTTCCGCATATTTTATATACTGAGAATGACATGAAATGAACGATATGAAATATCTTTTTGGTCAGTTGTGATCCACTGTCCTGGCTGTGTCCCCTCCCAGCTTTTTATACACTCCCAGCCTCCTCATTGGTAGGGCAGTAGGAGAAGCTGAAAAGTCCTTGGCTTAGCGTAAGCACTGCTTAGCAACAGCTAAAACATCAGTATGTTATTAACATTATTCTCACACTAAACCCAAAACACAGCACTATACCAGCTGCTAGGAAGAAAATTAACTCTACCCCAGCTAAAACCAGGAGACATTTGCTTTTCATAATTTTTGTAATTTCAAGAGTTGATTGCAGTTGAAGTTTTAAATGCTTTTATTGTCTTGGTGATCTTGTGAAAACTTCTTATAGCAGCCAATAGGAAAATGAGAAATTCAGAGATATAAAGAGGTGTGTTTGGACATTTATAACAGTTGCCAAAAGGAGTAGTGTTGCACAGGACAGCATGGCCTGGTTTGTTAGGAAATTCAGGTTTCATGCTCCGATGCATCTATCTATCAGTGAATTGTGTCAACCATACTTTCAGCAAATTTCAACTCACATTTCACTGAGGTGTAGGAAAGTAGCTGTAGTGAAGACAAGTCAAGATACTCCAAAGCTTTGAAGTCTCTACAGATTCCAGGAAAACTGTTTATCTTGGGGAAAGAAGATACAACTATTTTCCCCATTGGGATTTACTCTTTATTATATTTTAGAATGATAGAATAATATAAGTTAGAAGGGACTCATGATGTTTTGTCTTTGTCAGTCTGAAGAATCCTAGCCTACCTCCTTATTCCTTGTGCAGAAGCTGTTAATATTTCACACTTTTCTTCATTTTCGTTGATGCTGTCTGGGCCTTTTCTAGTGCTACTTTAGCCTTTTAGAAATAGAGAGACAAGAACTGCACGCTATATTTAGGGTGTGGGTAAACCATAGATCAATACAATGATTTTATGTATCTGTTTATTCTCTATTGCTTTCCTGCTAATTCACAACACTTGCTTTGCTTTTTTTGGTCCCCACTGAATACTGAGATGAATTTTTCATGGAGGTATCTTCTCTGCCAAAACTCCAGGTAGCGGTTAATTGTAGAAGACTATTAGTAGACAACTAGAGAAAACAGTGGTTCATTGGTTCTGCTGCTTGTGAACTTGATGTCTAGAGCTGGGCAGCACTTCTTCAAATCTGTGATATAAACTGTTGGTGTAAATAGACTAAGTGGGCTAGTCAGATGAGAAGGCCTTTCTTAAGGCCTAAGTTAAGAGAGATGGTTTTTAACCGTGGATTGCCTGTGCCTTGGTTCCTGCCTCTATAGAGTAGTATTTAATTGGTGAACCATAATTCATACTAAGAAAAATTAAAACCAGCAAGGTCTTCAGATGTTGTACTTATATAAAAGGACAGTATGTGTCACTTTTGTCACGCTTCTTTAAAACTTTTTGGAAGGAAAAAAATGGATCCACTCTTTTAGATTTTAAATATTCTAAGACTTTAATTTGAAAACACATTTACTGCACAGCCAAAGAAGTGGAAGATCAATATTTGAAAAGTATTCTTTGAACATTTAGCAGTAAGATAGCACTTCACAGGCAGTTCCAGTATGCTTTTATGCACACATACTCACATTTTCATCATTGATCAAAAAAAATCCCAGGTGAATTATGCCAGGCAAATCCTTCTGTTCGAACTCCTTTTTTATTAATCCTAACCTGCAGATAAATATACAAGAGGGCTGAGATCTGTAGACTGCAGAAGGGATTACCTTTGATGGTTGCCTTCATCCTTTGGGGTGTTTGCATGTGCTGGGCAGGACTTTTCACTCTTCTAAACAAAAAACTTTCCTAAGAGTTCATTTCTCAAGGTACTTGATTCTAGGTTCAAGGTCCTTGATTCTATCAGATGCAAAACATATTGCGGAGAAATATGTACATGCAGCTTCTAGAATATGTTTAAAGCAGACAGCAGAAAATGAGATAGGGAATACGGGGATTTATAGCAGTTTGCAATGAAACAAAGTGAAGTGAAAGAATAATAAATGTGGATTTTTGTAAATAAAAAATTATTTTTAATTAGATTGAGAGCAACAATTTTTGAAATTCAGTTTTCCAACAGACCTGTATGTATACAGTTTTCAGTATCTCACTTGCTCAAACCTGGGCCTCAGATAATGACCTAGACTGACTTGTACCTTCCTCCTTCACTTCGGCACATCGGGCAAGTTTCTGTAATTTTGTTTTATGCAGGGTTGTTCAGGACAAATGAAAATGTCCCGTGACATGCTCCCTAACCAAAGATACTGCCTATTTCCCAAGTAATGATAAATAATTGCGAAGTGTAGTCCTTTCCTAGAATATGTTCCTTCTTCAACTAGGTTCCATTTGAAAGCTGATTTTCACAAAAGTGTCTATGTTGAATCCAATATTATGTCTTTTTTTCAGACTTTTGAGAAATCTGAAGAAGGTAGAAAGGAAATATATATTATGTGAAATATGGAAAAGTTCTAGTTTTTGGTAATTTTTCACTTGCAGAAAACACTGAATTATTTTTTATATGTATATTTTATATTTAATTTTATATTTATATTTATTTTTTAAGGTTGTTTGGTTTTATTTTGTTTTGTTGACTTTTGTGTGCTTTAGTATTACTTGGTATTATGAATCTTGCAACTGGAACTTCAGCAGTCAGTTTATTTATTCCGTAAACCCAGATATTTTATTGACCTTTCAGGTAGCTTTACCACGTTTGTTTATTTCACATATGACATTTTCACCTCTTTATGGAAAATTAGAATTATAATTAAGGGATGAAGCCTAAATTTAAGCAGTTTTTGTGTTATTTCATCTACTTATACAAAATCTGTTTTTATATTTCTGTTAATTGCATTGGAGCCAACCATATGAGTTCCCAGCCAATCCTGTAAGTATTACTGTACACAGAATCAAAAGAAAAACAAAATAGTCAATGTAATTAGCAGATTGTGTAATCACAGATCATCTTTAAATGTGTATGCACAAAGGATCTATGTGTATTAATTTGCACAAGTAGCCTCAATTTAATAATTTCCTAGCTCAAATGTTTTTACTTGGCAGTCTTAAAGTCCTTAATAAATTTTTGTATTTAATATTTGAATTAATTGAAATGCCACTAGCTTTTTGGATGCACATTTTCTCTCAGGGAGTTTAAACGTCTGATCATTTACACTGAAGAAAGAAATGACTGCATTGTGTTGAAATTTGTCCAACAGAAGATATTTATTATTATAGGACCAGTGCGTTGGCTTAATAATATGAGTTTAAAATCACCTTAACATGTAAATATATAGTACATACTGGAAAATTTACTAGAATGATGGAGCATTTCATCACTTGTTACTGTAATTGATAGTATGTGTCAAAGGTAAGCAAAGAACAGGCCAAAATTGTTCTGAGTAAAGTACGTGAGATTTACATCTGCTGGAAAGCATATGGCAATTAGTATTTGCAAGGGGAAAATGCTCTTTTCTTGGTATGACAGTAATGAAAAACTAACTGAGAAGTCTGATATTTTCATGATTGTAATTACTGCATATTTGGTATTTGCTCCATTAATGTAGGATAGCAGAAGAGGGTAAAATATATTGTAAAAATTATGTATAATTTTATTTTAAAATGAAACTTTTTCAACTTTTCAAGACCACTTGACAGAAATAAAAAGTTTGACTTTTCTGCTAAAAGGTAAATAAACTGAATTGATTCATGAATAAAAAAAACTGTAGGATTAGTTTTGGTTTCTTCTTTCACTTAAGATGAGCACATGGCAGTATAATATTATGTTTTAACAATTTAAAAAGAGCAACATGAATATGTCATTTATTTGTATAGAACTTGTATTATAACTAGCAAGCATACCATTGTTTTAGCTGGAGATATAAACATAATCTGACATCAGAATGTACTGGTTATTTTTGTTAGATTCTTGCTGAGCTCTCTGTGTTTGTATGTATATGAGCATGTTATGTACATAGAGGGCTTTCTAAAGCTAGAGCTGTGTAGGATGCCACCTAAGAGAATCATAGAATCATAGAATAGTTTGGGTTGGAAGGGAGCTTCAAAAGCTCTGCAATGAGCAGGGACATCTTCAACTAGATCAGGTTGTTCAGAGCCCCATCCAGCCTGGCCTTGAATGTCTCCAGGGATGAGGCATCTACCACCTCTCTGGGCAACCTCTTCCAGTATTTTACTACCCTCACACAAAATACTCTGTATGGTGCCAGGGCACTGAAATACATACTCCCAAAGGAGTAAAATTTTGAAGGCACATCTGTTTCGTTCTATTTTTCTCTTTGACAGGCTGATATTTCTGAGCTTACTTTGTTTTCCAGCAAAACCCTGGAAAAGAGGAATCAGAACAAAAACCAGTTTAGTATTTGTCCTCCATTTTTTGCCATTACCAGTACCATATAATATTTCTTTCTTGTGCACCTGAGATGCACACTCCAGCCCATGATTGTGTGAGATACTACTCTAGCATGTCACAATCCAGCAGCAGCAGGAGCATAATTTTTGGTGACAGGAGGGCAGATTACAAGAAAAAAAAGATGCAGATTTGAATGCATTTCAACAGTATGTTGTGGCCTTGGACTTCTGTCTTAAAGATAGAAAATCACCTTCAATTGAACCAGTTTCCCATCCTGGAAATGGAGATCTGGCATTATCCATGTACTAGCCATCAGAGAGTTAGCTAGGCTGCCAAATGTTAATTAAATGCAAATATAATCATTGAAATCCTTTTGCCTGTTTTTATCCAGTGTTTGTGACTATGTTGGAAAGCAATTTTATTGACTCTAGTCTTTACGTTATACTTGCAGAAAATAAATGAGATTTTGTTTGTGACTATATTTGGAGGACATGAAAAGCTCTGGGCTGAAAAAAAACCTGAATGCACTGTTCGTTCTGGCATACTCAATCCTAGTGAAGCAATTTTTAAACAATTTGTATATAATACTGAAGCAGTTCCATCCCAGCTCCAGGTAAACAGGGTTGGGGAATCTTCCATAATTACATGAGAAGATCAATATTGATACAGTGCTAAAAGAAGATCATAAAAGCAATAATCCTTTTATATAGCTTTGAAGGTGTCTTGGAGATTAAGACCGGTATATTTTGCCATGCTTACTCAGGACTTTTTGCATGTTAGGCAGCCTTAAACAGATAACAGTCCCTGAGGATAAAACTGAGTGATGTTTCTCTTTTGCTTTGCAGTGTCTGTACAAGGAGGAAAACTTTCAATATGTGTGTATTCTCTGACTGATATACAGTTCTTCCTACATAGATTTCAAATATGCACATAGATATATGTGTATATTTGTTGGTGGTTATCTTTTAATATATATATAAGCTGAAAGGTAAAGACAATAATTTGGAGCTTTTATAAGAAAAATCTAAAATGTGCTGTCCCCTGCACAAAACAACTATGGGCTATTTACAGATTTCTAAGTGGTCATTTTCTCAAATGTCATGATTTAGCAGCAGTTTCGATAGAGAGAAATTTGAGAAAGCAATAGAATTTACACTTAGAGTAGCAAAAAATCTGTGAGTTTACACTGAATGTATTTATAGATTTGAGAGATACTATATCACTGTAAAATTGGGATAGAATTCAGAATTTCAGTGTTTCTTATAAATAATCCCTAAATTCTGAACAAGAATACTTTTTCCTCTTTTACCCAATACGTAGTGGAATAAATAGAATAGTGTTTTATAAGTACCCTAAAATGAAACCCATAGTTTGACTCTTGAGTTCGAATTTGTCCCTGTTGACTAAGGAAGGTTATGCAAACTCTAATATCTCCTATATACCTAATTCAGCTACAGTTGTTCAAAATTATTTAAAAGTACTCACCTTATTCATAGCTTTACCCAGATTCTAATCATATTGCTGAGCATGTTACTGATATAAAGCATGGACATATATTTATAGGAGAAAACCAAAAATTATGAAACTTAACACCAAAAATGCACTATAAAAATGGGGAAAAATTGAAATATTTAATTTTACTAAAATCAGTAACTTAATTCTGAATGAAAATGCCACATTTTATATTCTTGGGGATTTTTTTAGTAGTCTTGTAAGAAAAGGTTAATGTTAGAAAATTTGCTTGGGTTTAGAATTGAAATCCTTCATAAATTTTAGTTCTTTGGATATGATTTCTCCATGAAATGCCTATCACCTTATCAGTACCAAAGAACACACTAAGTGCTGGTATTCCTATGGCATTCCTTATATTCTTTCATGAATGCCACTGAAGCTGTGCAGATTTCTGTAGGCCAAAGAGATAATTTATTATTCTTTAAAAGACAGCTCACATGTGTAAGAGAAGTGCAGAAACAACGAATGGAACATTGAGTTCAAGAAGAGCTGAATTTTGCCTAGTAAGAATCAGTGATAACAAGGCTGTATTCATTTACTAAAACATGAAACAACCGTCTTCTTTCCTTGGGTCTATACACTTTAAATAATCTTGTGTTCTTACAGCAGCCTGTATTTGCACCTGGAGGAATGCATCATGTTTATATGACTTTGTATATATTGGATAAAAGTGACATAGTCAAGGTATTTGAATGTGAATATGAGTCACACATACTCACCAAATTCAGTAACTTAAGGGTTTTTTTGAGGTGGACATGGATGACCAGAGGATTTTTCTCTTTCACACAGACAAGCAGTTTCAGATGTTGCATGAATAAAATGGTGATTTTTTCTTAAATCCCTTTATGCTCGTGAGAAATGGAGTAGAATAAAAGCTTCTTACAAATTTTCCAATAAATCTTTAGCAGAAAACTACAGACAATGTAGCTAGCAAAAAGGAGTTTAGGATTCATAAGTTACCAAAATAGTAAAACTTCAGACAGCTGAATAGAAATGAAGTTTGTCTGGTTTACAGGAGTTTTCTTCCATGAAGAAAGATTCTCCCAGAGGGCAGCAGGATTTTCTCTCTACCAAATGAGTCAAAGACAAAAAAGAATGTGAATATTTAAGAGTATAACCTTCTACATAATAAAAAGTACAAAATTGATGTGTATTTGATCAAAGAATGTGCTGTTAGGATGCTGCTGTTAGTATCCCTGAAAAGGATAAAGTTCAGGTATGTCTAGGTTTTGTGTGTAAGTAGTGTAGTTATATTACGTGTACAGAATTTACTGAAATGTAAATTTTGACAGAATGTAGGAGTTTATTGATACAATCATTTTATATGTGGCATCTATCCCAGATTTAGAAACAAAACAGAACTTTTATGATAATTTAGTTTCACCTATTGCACAATGTGGCAGGGAATTCTAGTTGAAGAAATAATGGGTAAAGTTTAGATTCCCTGCAGGAAATGACTATGTTCTTTCAAATGATATTTCTCTCGAGACTTAAAGCAACAGAGAATTAATTGCATTTCTTGATAAAATACCCCAGTTGAGTGATTACTCTCACTCTGTAAAAGTTGGTACATTATCATTAACCTGAGTAAACTTTTCTAGTGTAAATTGTCAACATTATTTTTGTAATGTTCTTTTCCCTAGATTAAAAAAGCTTCATAGTCTCAGAACACTCATTTCTACATCTACATATGCAAAACCAGATAAGAAATCACCTCTAAATTTCAATTTATTAGGAGGGAAGATCTGAGCAATTTCTTTCAATTTCCAACCCCAATCAGAGAGATTAGGAGACAGTACAGTACATTCTAAATAATAAATAAATTAAAAAAAAAAAAAAAGAGGGAGAGAGAGAAGAAAGTGGTGTATGTGTTTCCTGTCTGAGATTTTTAGATGTGTCTGAATTTTCTCAGGTTAATTGTTGAAAAGAAAAGTGAGTTTTCAAAAATAAACAATACCATTTATATGCATCAACTCTGTTCATAAAAAGAATCTAATTACTTGTAGTCTGCTCCAGAGTCACACTGACCCTGTTCTATGGTTGATTTCATTGCTATTTACATACTAATGAACAGAGGCTGGCTTGCGGCTTTTGGCAAACTTTGCCTTTGCTGTGCTATATTTTAAAAACAGTTTTAAAACATCTGATTTTATTCAGTGGAATCTGGAAAAATAAAAAATAAAAAACAAAAAAGAAAAAAAACCTCTTACTGTTAACAACAGCTAATATGAAAAATTTCAGAAAAAGGAGGAAAATATCTATAGGTTTTATCTGTTTGTGTAATACATATGTTGCATGGAAAGATGAAGTTGGGAAGGAAAAGAAAAGAAAAACTTGGAAGATGTAACATGTAATTTTATGAAACTGGGAAGAAATAAATTATGGGAAGATCATTTCACCAGCAGAAAAGTGAAACATTTATGCTGGAAGTGTGTGTGTATCAGGGTGAATTGTGTATTGTGTATGTGTATCATTGTGAATTGTGATGTGTATCAGGGTGAAATGTACCAGAGTGGAAACCTGGCCTGTTAACACTTCTGGCAAAATTGTTATTAACATCATTAATTAGACTGCGGACTTGAATTTGAGTCTATAATGGGTTTTAATCTTTCACAGAATCCAAAGATGGGAGTCATCTAACAATCCTCACCTTCTCTAAGGTAACCTAAAGACAGTGGCAGCTGCAGAGTAACATGAAAACAGGTGGTACAATACAGTATCTCATAGCTAATAGACTGTTTTATAGAACGTGTGTCCAGTCACAGGTTGACAGCTCTGTACAGCTGTCATGAGCCATGAATTCCACAAGAAGAGATCAATGTTAATCACACCCTTGTCTCAACAATTTTGTGATGCCTTCAAAATATTTTACTAGCATCACCCTCTTTATCTCCACGTACCAGAACAGCATTTGGCTTTCAAAACATAGCAAAGATGGGCTTCCTGTCCTTGTCTAGACAAGTGGTCTATGTGGTGGGTGGGGAACGGGCTGTCAGGCCACACCCAGAGGTTGGTGGCAAATGGCTCCTTTTCAAACTGACGACCTGTCACAAGTGGGGTCCCTCAGGAATCAATATGGGGCCCAACCCTGTTTAATATGTTAGATGATCTAGATGATGGGATCATGCGTACTCTGATGAAATTTGCTGATGATACCAAACTGAGTGGGGAAGTGGACACTTCAGAAGGGAAATCCACTCTGTAGGAAGACCTGGATAGGCTGGAAGAGTGGGCTAAGAAAAATCTTCTGAATTTCAACATGGAAAAGTGTAAGGTCTCACACCTGGGAAAACATGATCCAGGAGTGCAGCACAGGCTGGGATCTACCCAGCTGGGGAGCAGCTGTATGGAAAGGGACCTGGGGGTGCTGGTGGACAAGCCCAATATGAGCAAACAGTGTGCTGCTGCTGCAAAGAAAGCCAACAAGATGCTGGGCTGCATCAACAAGACCATCTCCAGCAGAGAGAAAGTCATTCAGCATTCCTCAAGCCACACCTGGAATACTGTGTTCAGTTTTGGTCTCTGCTATGCAAAAAACATGTGTACAGGCTGGAGAGGGTCCAGAGAAGGACCACAAAGATCATCGAAGGCCTGGGAAGCCACCATGTGAGGAAAAGCTGAGAAAACTGGGCTTGTTCAGCCTTGAGAAAAGAACGCTTAGGTGAGACCTCATCACCATGTTCTGGTATTTAAAGGATGGCTACAGAGAAGATGGAGACTCCCTTTTTACGAGGAATCACCTGGAAAAGACAAGGGCTAATGAGTATGAGTTACTCCTGATGAGGTTCCAATTGGACACAAGAGGGAACTTTCCATTATGAGAACAATCAGCCATTAGAATAATGTGGCCAGGGAAGTGATGGATTCCCCAACACTGGGCATTTTTAAGATTAATCTGGAGAGGATGCTGTGTCATCTTGTCTAGATCATGCTTTTGCCAAGAAAGGTTGGACCAGATGATCCTCGAGGTGCCTTCCAACCTGGTATTCTATGATTCTATAAAAAGCATGAAAAGTAAACAGGTATACAAATCAGAGAGATAAGAATGGCAAAAAGTAAAAAAGATGAACACAGGAAGAAAAATGACACATAGATGAGAGTAGAAAATGGAATAGGAAGAAGATTGTGTTTATCTCTTCATTTTTTAATGTTTATTGCCTGCTGATACCAAATTGCTCTTCATTGTTTAAGTAATATCCTGCAACTCATAGTCTGACTGGCCTATTTCTCCAACAGATATTTTTTTCTTAGATTTCACGTACTTATTTTCTTTTATGAAAACTATAATGAATTAAATTGTTGAATTTGTTAGTCAATATACAAACCGGAGCTTAAGGTGAATTTAGTCTAAAAGGTTCAGAATATACCCTAAAAAGCTGGGCTCAGGGTTTGAGCTACTCTCACTAGTTCTGGTGAAGAAATGAAACATAGTGCCTCCATTAAGCCAAACCAAAACAAAATTGAAGGATAATCTTTTCTGACCCAAGGGCAGCTGTTCACTCGTAAGTCTGAAATGATTACGTTTTTCACAGTTCTTTAGTTTCTTTTACACTATTCTTTCTACTCCACTAGAAGCTTGTGATTATGTGATGATGATTGGTAGCCACAGTGACAACCCCCCCATTGAGTGGGATTCAGTCCTAGGCTTCTATTTGTGTCTCTGTGCAGCCTGGAATTTTTTTCAGAATGTGTCACAGTTGAATACTGTTGTGTAACTGAATGCACTTTGAAATAATAATTAAAAAAAAGGAACCTTGGTGTCACACATCTTAGTATTCAACTCAACTAGTTAGGAAAATCAGACAAAATTAAGTATACACTTTATTAAATAATTTTCTCTCAAAATATAGTGTTAAAAGAGAACACTTTAGGATTTTACTTTGGTGCATAGTGGAGCAAGACAAAACAGAGTCTGAAATTCCTTAAAGCAAATTTTTGTTTCATTAGTTGAAGCAGGTACTTCAATTTCTAAGCCTGACAAAAGCTGTTTTCTTTGAATTCTGTCTAAGGACCATAAAGCATAAGGAGAAACATAATCAACAAAACTGTAGCCACTGTGATTATTCTCCATCTAAACTTATATTTTCACAAGGTTTGTGTTTTCATTGTACTGCAATGCTGATATGTTTTTGTTGTGGATTTCTGATAGCTAAGGATCTATTTAAATGTCACTTTGAGGTCAAAGTAGTTACAAGAATATCAAGTGCCATCCTCTTTTGTCATTGAAAATTCAACTGGATGGTGTATTTACCCAATGAAAGATTGTTTCATCTCCTGTGATCAGTTTTAAGTAATTGAATGGAATTAATAATCTGCATGAGCTCTTGAGCAATCCACTTGAACTGTGGAGGTATCTTGCATGATGCCTCTGAGAAATTAATTTCCCCAGATAAATAACAAAGGAGTTAACAATCCTGGGAAAGACTGGGAAATATGATCAGTCATGATCACGTTTTGTGTTGTCAGCAGCTTTTGTGCTGCCAGCAGCTTTTGTGCTACCAGATTTTTGAGTAATTTCTTTTCGTCTTTAAAAAAAAAAAAAAAAAAAAGTTTTTAGGGATTTTGTCACAACAGTAGCAAAAACAAGTAGCAAACAAGTCCTGTCATTGCATCAGGGTCATTGGTTTGTGAAATATTGAATAAACAATGATGAAACTTTGAAAAACACAGTTTCAACAAAACTGTTTCTTTCAAAATTGTGTTAACAAGTGATGTATTTCAACACTTATGAAATTAACTATTGTGCTTATATCAAAAGCAATACACAATATTTGTATTTGTTTCTGGAGACCTAGGGGAACTGAAGAAGGATTAAGCATCCTTTCTGAAGGAAGAAACTGTTTGCAGAATTAAAAAAAAAAACAAAAAAACAACAAACCTAAACCAACAAAAACCAGCTAAGAAAAAATAACAAAAACAAACCCACGCCCTTCATATTAATGAAGAGATTAATCTTTTTGATAGCGTTATTATCTTGACCATCAAAATTCCTTTCAGTTTTACGTCTGCACTTTTTGAATATTTTATTTATGCCCATTTTGATGAGGGGATAGCCAGTGCTTCATACTATATTCCAGACAAAGTAACAAAATAGGTTTATACAAAAGATCATTATGACCTTAGTTTTATTCTCAACAATCAAATTCTGGATTTATATTTATATATACACACACATATATATATTTTTAAGACAGAATTAAAACAGAGTCACATATGTCTTTAAGGTGTAACGGAGATAGCTTTATGTACAGATGAAAATTTCATTCCTGAAATTATACTCCTGTTAAAGAGAAAATTTAGTGGATTTCAGCCTACATTGTAATGACCAACATAAAGCCCAAGAAAGTGTTTCATTAGAATTATTTTTGGTGTTTAATTTTTGAATGAACTTAGGTTTATTGCTGCTGTTGTTGTTGTTTTAAGGTTGAGGATAGGTTCCAATTAAGGTCAGAGTAAAGATTTTGTAAAAAAAATTCTTAATTCATTCCTTCTAACTGAACATATATGGAGGAACGTATACATTTTTCCCTGCTGGTAATGGCTAGATTTTAATGGCTAAATTTGTTACTTTTTAAATTAGTTTCAACAGTATTTTTAAAAAACTATAATTTACTTTGAGTCATCATGGCAATGATTCCTATATTGTGAATTGCTTGTTTCCTAAGTAAATCTAAATCAGGTGCAACTGACCTTCAGATTGCTTTAACATAAACCCTTGTTGCTTGTGTATGGGTATGCTGTTAATCCCATTAATATGACTATTTAAGATGTGCTGTCATGAAAAATACCACACTTTCTCCCTAACACCTGAACCACAGCTTTATTTTGCAGCTCCTCCTCATGGCAATAAAGATATAAAGAGTATATCTGCACTTGCTATTTAGTTTAAATTTGCCAGTCAATGCTTTTCGAATAGTGAATGGAAATCCTTTGTAAAGGGCAAAATTAAGACAAAAAGGGACAGTGGTAATTATGATGCCTGATACATCTTATAACAGGCCACAGATGCATACTTACCTGCTTGTGAGATCGCAATTCTTGGAGAAACCTTGGTGAAAATTCCTCAAAGGCAGTCAGTATTAACAGGCAGACTGCACTCAAGCTGGGCTGAAGGCACTTCAGCTCTTTTCTGAGCTGTGGGCAGCCCACATCTCATGGGCACGGTTGTGCAGAACTGAATTAGCTCCTTAGATAAACTTTCAGCAGAAGGCATATTAAAACATGGGCAACTACTGGTTGGTCGGTTATAACTGTGAAAAACATTTACCTTTCTGACCAATGTAAGGATAACAGAAATGCACATAAAGCAAAATTTAAAAAAATTATACTGTGACTTACATCTTTTTCAAAAGCAATTTACTTAGTCATCCAAAATAAAACTACACCAAGAGGCATAACAGAAAAGCCTTTGTCTGTAGACTTCATCTACTCGATGTCTCTGTTCTTCCATCATTGTCTATATGTGATTGAAGATACTGAGACCTTGATTAGAACATAATGCTAAGAGCATGAAAATATAAACTCCACATTTATAAACTAGTTAAAACGAATTTAAAAATCTAGACTCACTTCCCTTCTCTTTCTAATACATGTCCCAAAAGAAAAAGTCTTTATGTAGATGTATGGAAGGGTATAAATATATTACTGTAAAAGGTATTAAAAATGATTAGTATAGATCTTTAAGGATGCTTTCTCCTGTTTCCCCTCCACCCTGGAGAAGCCTGTATTTCTCTCAGTTTGGAAGAAATGTTCAAAGAAGCCAACTAGTCTCATAAAATGCTAGCTAACAGACTTCGAGTCCCAGCATGATCATCTGTATCATCTATAATGAAAAGACTAAGGTTTATTATTATGGAGATAGTGTACTTTACATGCACCTTTTTCCCTCCTTAGCTTTTATTTTTTCCTTTTAAAAATCCATAGTATATTGACAATCACTTGCAATGTATTTACCTTCATTTTGGTAGCTGAATATATTGCATGAATACATCAATGATGTATTTTACCAAGTAAGGGCATCTGTATAAGACTATGACATTAAAGGGAAAATATAGCTTCTTTACAATTAGTAACGTATTCTGTTTGTCCTTTTTGGACACTCTCTTAAAACACTCCATAGAATTATCAAGTAATTTGATATTTTGCAAGTTTGCCTCCATTCACCAGGAACCAGCTTTTCCATTTCTGTTCTTATCTTGAATGATCATTACTTGTAAGGCAATGAAATTGTGATCTACAAAAATAGGAACCAAAAGTAGTCTGATAAACCAAAGTCACATAATTCAGCATATATTTTAGACCAAGAAAAGCCTAACAAAAAGCTACTTAACTCTTCTCTGTTTTCTGTGACCTATTGAAATGATGGAATGGTGTGAAATATTTTCATATTGTCATAAAAAATTGGAAGTTTAGATATGAAGTGTCAAATTTAAAAAAGAGAAAAACGAAGCAACTCCCAAGACCCTTGCAAAACTAACAAACTTCACTGACTTAACAGTACAGAAATTTCTATGCGTATTATAGAAAACACATGAAACAAATGGGCTCTCTGTACTAAAATTCTACCTTAGAAAACCTAATTTATTGCAAATCAGATTAAATTAGAGCTTAAAATGAGAACATTGATACCTTGCACTTCACCTAACAATTCTGCATCCTAACAGCGTGTAACCCATCACAAGATTTAGAGCTCAGCTCAATCAGGGACAACAAAATTAGAAATAAATAGAGAAGGATCAATACAAAGTGTTGTCTGGCATAATGAAACAGCCCTTAGGTAGAAAATGTGTTTTATTTCTCCTTCAGCAGCTGTACTCTTTGACAAACTCTGACGAAGTCCAGTTCACATTAAGGTTATTTATTTTATTGAGAAAAAACATGGAGTTACATCTCTTATATTAGAGAAATACTATTTTGTTGATCAATAAAATGGTTAAACAATTTAGTTTTTGTTGTTAAAGATACTTATATTAGCACTGCTGTTATTTAATACAACATTAAGAATTACCTCTTATTTTATGCTATTATGGCAATCGATGCTTAGCAGGAAATGCCATCCACCACACTTTTATGTAACATCAGAACTTGTGCCAGATGTTGTTGAGCCATTCTAATAATGACAGAATTAAAAACATTCCTTAACGGACTGAACACTCGGCATCTGGTGTGGAATGCTCAGTGCTTATTCCTTTCCTTTTTTATTAATTTATTCCAAGGTTTAAGGAGAGACTGTCCATATTGGAATTTTTAATTTACGTCTCTTTTTGCATCTCTTTCAGTGCCTCTCTAAGTGCTGAAAATTCTGCTCCTGCACATGCACAAAAGTAGCTTAATCAAAACCTGGGGATACAGAACATTATTTCAAATCTATTTTTATAGGTATTAGGGAGTTCTTAACACCTTCAGCTGTTCTTAAGATGATGAACTTGGCAATCTTTCCAGAGTGCTACTGACTGGCCCTGTGACTGCACTATCAGATGTCTTTCAAACTTGTGGAGATGCTCCTCTGCCTTTTGTATAACATATTGAAGTGAGAAGTTTTCTTCAGTTTTCTCCCCTGCCAGAAAGCATTTAAAGCTCAAGTCACCTAAGAGTACTGTATTCATGAAGCTGTACTAAATTTGAGCACTCTGCACCACAGAAACACAGAATGGTTGAGGTTGGAAGGGACCTCTGAAAGTTGTCTGGTCCAACACACCTGCTCAAGCACAACCACCTAGAGCCGATTGCCCAGGACTGTATCTAGACTGTGTTTTTTAGTATCTCCAAGGAGACTCCATAATACATAAACACAACACAATTTAATAAAGAGTAAAACACGTTCCTCAACTGTATGTCTAAGCTGGATCTAATGAGGTCCACCTTCCACAAGGGACATCCACACAAGAACTTTTTTAGACAGAGTTAGGAAAGGATAGATATAAACACAACATGTTGACTAACATGTTAATTAGATCTCTGAAGAATGGGGGCAAGTTTGTAGCTCCCTGAAGCTCAAAGCAGAAACCAGACAGTTAAGAGGCAACTGAATGACCAAAGAGGAAGTGAGGAGAAAACCTGAGAGTGCTGGGAAGGGTGTGTGTCCAGACAGTCTGCTGAAAAGTTTTTCTTTGACATGGACCTTTAATCAGGAGACTCCTGGGCAACTTGTGCCAGTGTTCATTCAACCTCACAGCAAAAAACTGTTTCCTGATGTTCAGAGGGGACATCCTGTGTTTCTCTCTGTGCCCATTGACTTTGGTCCTGTCACTGGGCATCATTGAAAAGAAAGGCATCACTGAAAAGAAGAGCTCTCTTCAGCTATTTATATCCATTGACGAGATCCCCCCTGAAACTTCTCCAGGCTAAACAGTCCCACCTCTCTCAACCTTCCCTCCTAGGAGAAATGCTCCAGCTTTGTGGCCCTTTGTTGGATTCTCTCGTCTCTCTTGTACTGGGGAGCCCAGAACTGGACACAGCACTCCAGACATGGCCTGATCAGTGCTGAGTAGAGGGGAAGGATCCCCTCCCTTGACCTGCTAGCAATACTTTGCCTAATGCAGCCCAGTATATCTTTAACCATTTTTGGCTCAAGAGCACATTACTGTCTCATGATGAACTCGATGTCCACCAGGACCCCCAGGCCTTTTTTTGTGAAGCTTCTTTACAGGTGGGTAAAAGATTTCCTTTTTGATTTGTTTTGTTTTGTTGTTTGTTTGTTTTTGTTTTGTTGTTTTTTGTTGTTGTTGTGTTTTTTGTTTGTTTTGTTTTGTTTTGTTTTATATAGAACAGCTCTGTCTTTAAATTTACTATTCCATGAGATGGAGGGAATTTTATTCAGGTTTCCTATCTGTGAGCACTTGCATCTCTACAGTGTTTTAGTCAAAGAGAGAAGGGTAAAATGGAAAGGAACAAGTACAGCTTGAACAACAACAAAAAAAAAAAAATTAAAACCAACCAAACAAAAATAATATGATTTGTATGTTTCCAAGTACACAAAAGCATATTGAGTTTATAATTAGAGCATGTAATACTGCAGAGTTTGGAGTCTAAAATATGTCCCATTTCCTTTTGACTAGCTCTAAAAACTTCATAGTATCTTCTATATCCTGTAGCATCTAGTTCCAAGTGTGGGCCATCCTAGATTCTGTTCAGAGCTATCTCAACTCCAGAGATTTCATAGCTCATTTAACCTGATAATACATGTTTTGAATAAAGTTCCAAGGGCGAGATATTTGAAAATAGGATGTTGCATCACTACAACATTTATACATTAATCCTTTTCTTAGAATTACTTTATAGAGCTGAAATAAATAATTAAATGCTTGACATTTATGGCTCAGAGCTGCCATATACCCATATTTTGAAGTCTGCTTGTTGGGGGGGAAACAAGACCTCCTTTATTTTTAATTCTTATCTCCAGTAAAGTTATTAATAGGTCTTGAGCCAGCTGTTACTTTATTTTTATGCTGACTCATGGATGGCAACAAACACTCTGTGGGAGTTGTTACAGCAGTGGAAGCAGACCAATTCACAGCACAGATGTAAACCCATCTGGGATGCTGAATTATGGCAAGACATTGCTCAGATAGAGAATTTGATTGTAAAAAGACATCATGTAGATGTTCAGGTACCCAAGATTTGGGCCACTGAAGAACATTAGAACAACTAGCAGGTGGATCAGGCTACTGAGACTGAACTGTGTCAGGTGGATTTGGACTAGAAACATAAGGGTGAGTTATTTATAGTTGGTATACCTGTGATACCTTAGGCAAGGAATACAACATACAGATGGGCTCATGATCGAGGGTAGACTTAACCATGGATGCTATTGCACAGGTCATCCATGAATGTGAAATGTGTTGCAATCAAACCAGCCAACCAGTTAAGGCCTATATGATATAGAGGACAATGGCTATAATATAAATATGTGGAGGCCTGGCAGATTGATTATATTACACTCCCACGAACCTGCCAAGGCAAGTGCTATGTGTTTACAATGGTGGAAGTAACCACTGCATGGCTGAAAACATATTCCGTGCCATATGCCACCACCCAGAATACTATCCTGGGCATTGAAAAAGAAGTCATATGGTGACATGGCACCCCAGAAAGAACTGAGCCAGACAACAGGACTCATTTCCAAACCAACCTTGTAGACAGTTGGGCCAAAGAGCATGGCATTGAGTGTGTATATCACATCCACTATCGTGCACCAGCCTCTGGGAAAATTGAGCAATAAAATGGACTGTTAAAAACTACACTGAGAGCAATGGGTGGTGGGAACTTCAAATATTGGGACACACGTTTAGCAAAAGCCACCTGCTTAGTCAACACTAAGGGATCTACCAATCAAGCTGGCTCTACACAATCAAGACTTTTACATACCATAGAAGGGGACAAAGTGCCTGTAAAGCACATAAATGTTAGGGAAGACAGTTCGGGTTTTTCCTTCATTGGACAAAGGCAAACCCATCTGTGGAAATGTGTTTGCTGAAGGACCTGAGTGCACTTGGTGGGTAATGTGGAAGGTGGGGGAATTCTGATGTGTCTCAAGGGGATTTGATTCTAGGTGAGAATAGCCAACAGTTTGAATTGTGTGACATTAATGCCTACATAATACTGTATGTGATCATTACTACAGTTACTGTATGTCATATGAACAGTATTATAGCAAGAATCGTCCAGATAATTGAAGAATGAACTTTGACAAAACTGAGAAAAGTGTGGTGATGATGGGACCTTTCTGATTCTCTCCCCCATCACAACTGGGGGTGGGGGACAGGGTGCAAGGGGAGAGTGAGCAGCTGCATGGTCCTAGTTACCAGCTGGGGTTAAACTACAATGCTATTTTAAATAGTTCATATTCAATAAATATTACACTATTGGATTACTCTAGAAAATGTTTAGAAAAATTCACAATACTATTCATTTAAAGTTCTGATTTGGTCTAATAGTTGGCTGTGATTTTTTAAAATTCTGTATATATCATATGTCATTAAGTAATCTAACAGATGCAGGAGCATTTTAATCCTTACTGAAAATATGCAGATTAGAAAGCAACAGTAACTGATTGCTCTACTATCAGATACTACAAGCAGAAAGTCATATGACCAGCAGCATCAAAGGTATTTTATTCTGTTCTTTGCAGAGTCATTAAAGAAGAGAAGAAAAAGTGCATAGATACTGTTTCAGTTATAGATTTGTGATGACATAATACTACTTTAACACCTCAGCCGTGGATGAGAATGGAAACCATCTGCCTAATTTTCATTCTCTTAGCAAAAGCCCCCTGAGATATCACCTCTTCCTCAGCTACTCAGAAAGAGGTCATTACTTCAACTTCTCAGCCACCATCTGCTAAAAAAATTTGTTTGTCTGTCTGCCTATTTGTCTTCCTTCCATAGAAATGTAAAGATGGGAAAAAGCAATAAACAATGTTCGTCAGAACTATCTCAAAAATCTTCTACCAGAAATTAGAAACCTAAATGGCTAAAATACTGTGGTTTATGGTTTATTTTATAGCTCCAAATGTATCTCTGGATTTAACATTGATTCTATGTGATTAAAATGTGTTGTTAAAGCAGTATATTTCTATCATATACTCTTCTTTCGCCTTACACATGGTTCATTGCTCATCTTTCCCATCTCAAGAATTTGAGTTTTCTGTTCTCTGTCAATGGCAAGGTTTTGGGTAAACATTGTGGTTATGTTGGTTATGTTATCTTGAATTTCAGAATTTTTTAACATATAGTTTTATTTTTTTATCACTGATCCTTTACTCATTTTAATTGCTCTGCAATCTAAATTTTGTTTTAATGTTAAGTATTTGATAGAAATTGAGTCCAGCATTTCCCACTTGAGTCAGAATTTACGTCAATCAATTGAGAAATGTGGCTTAGTATGGTCTAGCTATGGAAATTTTAGTGGGGTTTTGTTGTCGTTGTTGTTGTTGTTGTTGTTTTTCCCCAGTATATTTTCACATTAAAGGTTTTTCAAAAGTGCGGTAACTGAAGAAATTTAGTGAAATATGCCCTGAATACCCAAGACATTTGGGGGAAAACAGAACAAAACACACAGCAAAACAAAAACCAATCAAAACCAAATCCTGTATAAAAGACTGAAAAAATTGGGAAATATTTTGAATAGGTGCACAGTAACTTGCAGTTCTGTCATCAAGTAGGTTGGAAACTTTTATTTCATCTTCTGTAGAAAGCAGGAAGAGAAGACCAGCTAATTTGAAACACAGCAATTTTACAGCTAGCAAAATAAAACAATAAATAATTAGTTGATTAAGCAACCAAAGTTGCTTATGGGAAATACATTTTTCTTGTTATACCCCTAATAAACTTTTAAATCTGACAGCAAAAAGGGATCAGCAATATATCTGCAGACAGAGATAATCCAGAGTATCTGGATATACGCAGCATTCAACATAATGAACACTGAAGAAATGTATTTGGAATTAATATTAATTCTCATAGTTCTAAATATTAGTTACCTTCCAATGAATGGAAACTGTCTTTCTGTGTCTTGTTTTATAAGCATCTTACAGGATATTTTTCACATGTTCTCCTTATGCAGCTGGCACAGACTCTTGATGGAGACAAATAACTGGACTAGACAGATCAGTAATCTAGCCTGGTATGACTAATTATGTGTTCTTCACCAGGATAATTTTCCATATTAACACCTATTTTACAAAATGTTCAGGTTCGTTCCTTCAGAAATGTTTATTTATCCCTCCATTCAACTCAAAATTACAATTATACACATAGACTGGTTATCCATGTTCTGTTGTTTTTCTTTATTTTTAACCTTCAGTGACAGAAATAGTTCTGTCTTTTATAGAGATTCTTTGGCATTGTTCTCCAATTCTCCGTTCTTAATATTTACAGGAGAAAAATTTTAGTCTATAAAAAAGATAATACTAGTACTTACAGATTCATGTCTCAGATTCATTTTCCACTGTTTGTCTTTCAAACAATTTCAATGTATTTCTCCACCCTGTGCATACATATTTTTGCCATAACTCGTGGAAATTTGTCTTTTTATGAAGTGCAGCATGATGCCTGATGTATTTGCATATACTTTGTAGTGACCTACGATCCTGATGCCCTCATGGGAATTTTTACCTCATTATTCAAAATGAAAACTAACTTGGTACTTCTTTCTTTTGGGGTTATTAATATTCAGCTATATTACATTTGTATGTCTTTGTTTTGAAGAACAGGACCTTTCCAGTGTAGTAGTTCATAAGAGCCTTTGTCTTCTTTCTCCTTTGATGATATCTGTGCTACGTCATATTTTAAATTATGGACTTTGCTTCGTTCCACCTCTACCTATTTTTAAGACACTTAGTAGTTTTCTTTTTCAGTTAAAACTGTAATAGAAAATCAGGTTCGTGACCACCTGAGGAACATGAACATGAATTTCTGGGATCTGATGAGATGGACCTCAAAGTCTTGAGTGAACTGGCTGATGTAGTTGTCCAGCCACTGTCCATATTTGAAAAGTCATGGCAATCAGGTGAAGTTCCTGGTGACTGGAAGTAGGAAAACATTGCATTCATTTTTAAAACTGCTAGAAAGGGGGACCCTGGGAACTACTGAACCATCAACTTCACTTAGTGCCTGGGAAGATCATGAAACAGATCCTCCTAGAAGCTATGCTAAGTCACATGGAGGACAGGGAGGTGATTCAAGATAGCCAGCATGGCTTCACCAAGGGCAAGTTTTGCCTGACCAACCTAGTGGCCCTCTATGATGGAGTAACTACATTAGTGGATATGTGAAGAGCTATGGACGTCACCTATCTGGACTTTCTGTAAGTCATTTGACACGGTATCCCACAACATCCTTATCGCTAAGATGGAAAGGTACAGATTTGACAGATGGACTGTTCAATGGATGATGCATTGGTTGGATGATCGCATCCAGAGGGTAGTAGTCAAAGGCTCGGTGTCTGGATGGACACTGGTGACAAGTGATGTCCCTCAGAGGTCTGTACTGGGACCAGTACTACTTAATATCACAGTATCACAGTATGCTAGGGATTGGAAGGGACCTCAAAAGATCATCTAGTCCAATCCCACCGCCGGAGCAGGAACACCTAGATGAGGTTACACAGGAAGGCGTCCAGGCGAGTTTTGAATGTCTCCTGAGAAGGAGACTCCACAACCTCCCTGGGCAGCCTGTTCCAGTGTTCTGTTACCCTCACTGAGAAGAAGTTTCTTCTCAATTTTAAGTGGAACCTCTTGTGTTCCAGCTTGATTCCATTACCCCTTGTTCTATCGTTGTTTTCTACCGAGAAGAGCCTGGCTCCATCTTCGTGACACTCCCCCTTTATATATTTATAAACACTAATAAGGTCACCCCTTAGTCTCCTCCAAACTAAAGAGACCCAGCTCACTCAGTCTTTCCTCATAAGGGAAATGCTCCACTCCCTTAATCATCTTTGTTGCCCTACGCTGGACTCTCCCCAGCATCTCTCTGTCCTTCTTGAACTGAGCGGCCCAGAACTGGACACAATATTCCAGATGCGATCTCACCGGGGCAGAGTAGAGGGGAAGGAGAACCTCTCTCAATCTACTAACCACCCCCCTTCTAATACACCCCAGGATGCCATTGGCCTTCTTGAGTGCACCCTCATCAAGTTTGCAGATGACACCAAGCTGAGCTGATGTGCCTGAGGGATGAAATATCATCCAGGTGGACCTGGACAGGTTTGAGAAGTGGGCTCGTGAACATCATGAGGCTCAAGAAGGCCAAGTGCAAGGTCCTGAACCCGAGTTGAGCTAACTCCCAGTTTCGATACAGGCTGAGAGATGGTGGAATTGAGAGCAACTCTGCCACACAGAAGGACTTGTGGGTACCAGTGGACATGAGCCAGCAATGCGTGCTTGCAGCCCAGAAAGCTAAACATTTCCTGGGCTGCATCAAAAGGAGAGTGGCCAGCAGGTTGAGGGAGGTGATTCTGCCCTTGACTCTGCTCTGTTGAGACCCCACCTGGAGTACTGCGTCCAGCTCTGGAGCCATCAGTACAGGAAAGACATAGACCTGTTGGAGATGGTACACGGAAGGGACACAAAAATTATCAGAGGGATATAACACCTCTCCTGTGAGGCAACGCTGAGAGAGTTGGGGTTGTTCAGACTGGAGAAGGCTCTGGGGAGACCTAGTTGTGGCTTGTCAGTACTTAAAGGGGGATTATAAGAAAGATGGGGACAGACTTTTAGTAGGACCTTTTGCAATAGGAGAAGGGGTAATGCTTTTAAACTAAAAAAGGGTAGATTTAGGCTAGATATGAGGAAGAAATTTTTCATTATGAGGGTGGTGAAACACTGGAACAGGTTATCCAGAGACGTTGTAGATGCCCTATCCCTGGAAATATTCAAGACCAGGCTGGACAGGGCTCTGAGCAACCTGACCTAGCTGAAGATGTCCTTGCTCACTGCAGGGGGGTTGGACTAGATGACCTTTGAAGGTCCCTTCCAACCCAAACTGTTCTATGGTTCTATGATCTTTTTCTTCTATTTAAAAACATAGCGTTCATTTAGATGTTTTTAGAGTTCTCTTGATCTTGCAGCTCACTTTCTTTGTGTCCTTTATGCAAACCTCATCCATGTTTTATAACTTACAGAAAAGTCTTATGGGTGCTTTTACTAGATTTTTTACAATTTTTGCTTATTTTGAAATTTCAATATGTTGTATCTTGTCGTTTTTTACCCTTCACTGTGTCAGAAATGTTGTCTTAAAACAACAGTGTTTACAAAGCTGCCATTCTAGTAATTTCTTATTTTATTTTCAAGGTGAACACATACCTGTCTTAGAAAGGGATTCGAATTAGACATGAAGATTATAATGCATTCTCACTGACATAACTAACAGCATCAGCCTTTTTTCAGCTGGCTCACTAGAGTGAAAAAAACCCAGACTGGTATTTTTTCATGATAGTGTGAATGTTATTTCTTCCCCATTTTATGATAATTTCTTATTATAATCTGATGCCAGAAAATTCATAAGCCAGATGTGAATAGTTCTAAAGAGATAGTGTATCACCTCCTATGTCAAGGATAGATTATTTTCTAAAATATTTTCTACCGCTTAAAAGGAGGCTGTAGATTCATGCATAAATTGCAATGTATGATTTTGACTTTTGATACCTATTATGATTAGCAGGAATAAACTATCCTGCTAAAATAGATTCTGACTTTACAATCTATTTAATTTAATACTAAAAGTAGTATTCTGGACAAAGCAGATGAACCATATGACTTTACGTACCCAAACAGATGTCACTCTTGGGGTATCTAGATCAACAGTGTAATGGCAAGGGTGGGCTTGGTGCTTGGAAACTGAAAATAGCTTTGAAGATTGTATGTTCTTTGATGTTCAATGTTTTCTTGCACTACATATTGTGGAATTGTGCATCTGGGTTTGGTCTGATGGGTAAAACATCAAATCATCGGTTTGTTTGTAATTTGAATGCCGTATGGAGACAGAGCAGTAGTAGTTAAAAACTGGATACTGTCCACCCACCTTTCAACACCATCACAGTCAATTGCATTTGCAGGTTTTATAACTATAATAATGTTGTATCTGCCTGACCACAACTTAATGCCTGTATCCATACTTT
Organism: Pampusana beccarii; assembly: GCA_013399365.1. Lineage (NCBI taxonomy): Eukaryota > Metazoa > Chordata > Aves > Columbiformes > Columbidae > Pampusana > Pampusana beccarii. The sequence continues at coordinate 430,574 of VWYH01008874.1, read as the reverse complement.
TGGATATCTGACAGTTACAAAAAACGGTTGCCTTTCACATTTGAAATACATTTAATGATAACCTACTGTAATTTTTCTTTCTGAATGAACACATTAAGTTTTTGCTCACTGCTCACACTTATAGGTGTTCCAACGAAGGACAGAACAATGGAAGTCGTTAAATTAATGATATATTATCACCTGGTAACATAAGAAAGGTGTAACATTTTTAATAGCAGAGACTAGATTAATGTCATTTCAGCCATGAGGAGCTGGGAATCAATTTCAATGCTAATCAGTGGTTTAAGAAATAGATTAGTAATGCAGTAAATGCCATTAACCTTTCAAGCACTGCCACAACATGAAGCTTCCTGCAGAGGCATAAAGCAGTCTGCAGCTGTGACACAAACAGAGCAAATACAGTACAAAAAAGTATTGAAGACTTTTTTGGTCTATTTTATGGCAAAATTATGCTCTGAACAAGTTTCACTTAAAAAGTAGAAAAATCTTACCTTTTAACAAAAAAAGAAAAAACCTTCTCTAATAAAATGTTTATTTTTGAGTTTTCTGAAATATGAAACATCACCTAAACTAAATGTTTTTGTGCAAATTACATAACATTGACTGGCATGAATTTTGCTTTCCAAAAGACTATGAGATTCTACAACTTCATAGTGAAATGGTGTATAAGAAAAGGTGTACATGGCTTTTAAAACTCCTGTGCACACATCATCATTGAAAGATATTCTAACACATTACCACAGTGTTCCTCTTAATGATATCAGCAAAAAGGAAAACCACATTCTGAAACTTTATGATGGTCAAGGAAAAATAACATCCTCTTGCATGAGACCACCAGCTCCACTGGTATTGGAAGAATTGGGTTTCTCTCTGTAGTGACCTCCAACACCAACTCTCTACACCAAAAAATATTTAGTCTCATATTCAGTCTCATCTGTGACTCATTCAAGTGTATAGGAAATGATGCAGACAGCTAACCATTGTATTTTACATAACTTAAGCAGACATGGGGCAGATAGGGTGTTCTCCTGCATAGGTAGTACTCATTAGATTTTATATGAACTTGACAGCACAAACATGTAAGAAAATTCATGCAGTATTTTCTGTTATGCTCATTAAAAATTGTTCTCTAAGTACTTAAAATATTATACCAGTATCAACATTTTAACTTTACTATCATCTCACTTTTAATTCCCAAAAGGGTATAAGTTATAAAGGTATTTCCCAACAACACATATTCTATGTGTAAGGAAATTCTGTGACCTTGTAGAAGAAAATAGAAACTTTAATTCGCCTTGTATAAAGGTATAGACCTTGGGAATCTAAAATTTAGTTTCTGCTATTCTTTTACTCACTATTTAATGTTCAATCAGAATGGTGAGATGATGATACATGTTCCCCAAGCTGTTTTAGTCTTGGTATTCCATCATTTTGAAAGCATTGTTGATACAATCAATGATGATAAATGATTCATCTCTCTTAATTAGGCTGGGGAAAAAAGTGAGATACTTCAAACAAAACTATTTTAAAGGGATTTAATGCTTAGACATTCCTGGTCTCATTCATTTTTACATATCCTAGCCTTTCTTCCCATCTCTGTTATGATAGGCATATCAATATTTCGTATGTCAAAGATAAAGCAAAATTTTAAAAAATAGCACTTCAAGTGCAGATTTCTTCCCAAGCATGGTCTACCTTTTGTTTATTTTTTTTTCTCTGATGTAACTGAAAAAATATTTGGTTGATTTGTTTTTCTGCTTCAATTAAATGGTCATCATAAATACCAACTTCATCAAACACTCTATATATTTAATTTGGGAAGCGCCATGAAGCAACAAAAGAAATGGTTAATGATGCACTGGCACGTAGGCTTAGGTTTATAAAATGCAGATAGTGGCTTTAGTGTGCAAAGGCTACCTTGTGTGTTTATATGAATTATTAGCATTTAAAAGGAATGAATAAAAATCAGTCATATAAACTATGTGACTTCCTTCTAAAAACAACTTACGTCATGTGAAAGAAGAGCCCAGAAATTGGAATAGAAAAAATTGTGCTCAAAGTCACAGTTAAAGCCTCTCCTATCACCAGTCCCAATGTTAAACAAGGCTATGTTAAATCAAATAACTATTTTCACAGGCCAGAAAACAGTGAATTGTGAAGGAGGGAGGATAACAATGTATCATAACATATAAATGACTGAGAGGAATGATAGTTAATTCTGGACAAAGGGAGGTGGCATGGAATTTAAGACTAGTACAGAGACGAATAATATTAAACTTGGGATTTCCCCTTATGCTTTTTACTAAGAAAGCTTTTCTGTCAGCAACTATCATAACATAAAAATATTTTTTGAAGTGAGTGATATCAACTAAGATGGACAGTTCACCGTCAGAAAAATTCTGCACCTAGCAGGCATTTTGTGCAGTGTCAAATGGCAGAAAAATGGGTTTCATGGGAAGAACTGATATGTATTTTTTTTTTAATTAAAATACTTTAGGTAGATAAAATACAATAAGATTTTTTGAAGTGAGCAGTTACTGAAATAACAATCAAAAATTTAATTGGACAGCTGGACAAAAGAAATATTTATCTTAACCAGAAACTGGAATTTTGGTGAAGTTATAGTATCATTCATCCCCACCCAGAATCATACATAAGAGAAGTTCTGTTTAATATAATTCACATTTTCAGGAAGCAAAATATAGAAACTTGATTACAAAAGCTACAAGCACCACAGAATTTAGATTCAAAGAGAAATATAATACCAAAATTTGAATACTCATCATTAAAAAACTCAGTCAGCATACATCTTTGACAGGTGTTTCATTTACTGTTCCAAGGTTTTCAATTCTTGATAGCCATCTCGAAATGATACCATAGATACATTAAGATTAAAATATCATCTAAATACAACACAGGTGTTTACTGCCACAGGAGAACATGTATTTCCCTGGGTTGGTCACCTCTTCATTGGCCTCATATGCTAATAAGACATATATTTCTACAGTCAGCAAACCCATGCCGTGAAGAACGGGAGTCATTAAATACAGATAATGAAAAGATGAAGTATTCATGAATTTGGCAAAAGTTAAATATGTGTGTTTCGACTCATTAAAGAGGGATGCAAATCCCCGTCACAAGTAAAAGTAAAATGGTAGTGGCAATAAAAAGAAAAGCTAGTTGTCTGAGATCAGGTATCTGCAGTTAAGAAAACTCTTTCAAAGAAGTTGTAAAGACCATTGAATGGCTGACTCTCCAATTGAGATTTTATAAACATAATTATAATAAAATGAAAAGTGTGGTGAAGTGCAAGAGATAATGATGCCCTGAGTATAGGATAAATCTTTGGCAAATAGTTTTGCAGAATAACATTGCTTATTTACTACTTTAGTAATTACATTGATATAATACATAGCACAAGATCTTTGTTGAAATACAGAGTTTAGTGCACAGTAATAAATAGTCAGAATAATAACAATTAGAGTACAGTATGAGTAGACTTATAAGGTAAATCCATTTTGTTTGGGTACTTTCACCGGATTATTAAAACATTGTAAATACAGAGACAAGATTATGCTGTAATTCTTAGATTCTGATCCAGAGTGGAATGAAAAAGTTAACTCGAAAATGCATGTGATTAACTTGGACAAGCTTTTCCCAGACATGCTCAGAAATGCTTTGCATCAAAAGCTCTCTGAGATATGCGATCTTACTTTAAGTAAGACAGAAGAAAACTGTGGTGCTGGCAAAACCTGCTGGATTCTGGAATTCCATTGGTACAAAAAAGTGAGGTGCAAAATGTAGAGAAACATTTCAGATATCAGTGGTGGTAGTGACAGAAAGTAAATGCCTGTTTTCATCAGCTGAGGCTCTGGCCCTTTTCATTCTTGAAGATGAGTACCAGACATTAGGATTTGTGTAATGCTATGTACATTCTAATCTTAATTTTAACTTTCAACAAGAACCTAATAGTAGTTCTGTTAAACTACGTAGAACACCAGAACATTTATTAATACATTAATTATTCCAGAGTTCTAAATAGTGTTTGTAGTCTGTTCACAAGTCTGACCATTTTTCACAAGTCTGACCACACACTCTTAATGCACTCCTAATGCAACCAGGAACATTGAAATTATTCTCGTAGTTTCTTTTGATGAAATCCAGTTTCTCAGGAAATATTCCATAACGAAAAATTGTGAACAATGGCACATTCTTTCAAAACTTTTAACATTTAGATTCACTGCTGCAGGAAAGAAAAACTTTATTAAACGTGCTTGTAGTGATCCTATTGCTATGTATAGATAGTGTTTAGTATAACTCATGTTCTGCAAGTAAATGCCTATCACTATCATATCCTGAACTTTTCTGAATCTGAAATTGGAAAAACAGTTTCATCTCAGAAATTCTGTATTTCATGGTTCACAAATCCCAACTATACCTGTTACCCATTCTTTCCCTTTACATTTAAAAAACTGTGATAATCTGTATGGACAGAGAAAACAAACAAAAAAAGCTACCATAAGTGTAGATAGTCCCCTGAATGGGGAAAGATCTATAAAAGAGTAAAAACATTCTGGTTTAGCTTCACCTGACCTGCATAGTTTTTTCTCCCTGTTCAGTTTGTTCTTTGAAACAAAACAAATAAAAAAATAAAAAATAAACCTTTTTATGAGTAATGCCCTGAACTGCCAAAACAAGTTCAAAGTAAGATGAAGTTTTTTCTTTTAAATGAAAGTGTTTTTTTTTAATACTTATTGAAATATGGGTAAATCTTTGTTTTTATGAAGTATTTATACTCATTTAAGAAAAATACACCTTTTCATATGAATAGACCACTTTTTATTCTTCATTTTACCACACTGATTCTTTCTCCGATCTATCTAATAAAAACTAACAGAATCACAGAAAGAGATCCTTTTAAGCTGTGACCACAGTTTCTAATCAGTTGCCACCTCCATCAAAATCATCAGCTTGATTCTTGTATAAGTGAGTCTGACTCATCTTAAAGGATTTGTGCTTTTCCCTTATCCTTTCTGAAAACTATTCACTGTTTCTAGAAGACCAGAAAAAACACTGACAATGACACAAAAGCCATAAAAAAGAACATTCTGTTCACTACCAAAATATCCCATACCTCTACTCACCTTTTCTGCTTCTGCAGAGATTCCTTTCATGAGAATTTATTTCAGCATGTATTTTAGATCCCATTAGCATTCATAGCATTAGAAAAAAAAAATGTGTGTAGTTTCAGAAGAAAGGATTTGAATCCTGATACTTTGATCCCACAGAAACTGTGTCATGGGCATTCTGTGAGAGATCTCAGGAAACCACACTTTCATTTTACTAGTACAGGGTTTGCTAGATAATTCCATTTTTTCTTTCTTAGTTTTTTCATAAGGAAGGGCATACAATAAAGAAAATATGAAGATAAATCATCAAGGACACTGGAAAACAGTGCATTTACAATACAGAAAGTTCAGAAAGTCTGCAGCTTCCACGTGCATTAATGACTCTCTGACCAAATTAGTGTTATGTCTCAGACAATTGCTTTAAAAGCACCAATCAGCTGGGCCATCTTGTAATCAGTGTACCTACTGTCTCTTACTTAGGAGATGGAGCTGATGGCTGTCTGTCATGGCTGAAGTGAGACAGGGACAGAACATGGGTTTATGTCACAATGAGTAGATGTAAATGGCAATTCCTCCTGCTTCACATCAATGTTTTAAACCTCAGGAAACTCTAGCCTGCATCAGCTTTCTCTACACTGGGGTCAAAGGTTTTATAAGCAAATGTTAAGAATACCATCACTGTATTTGCTAACATGACAGAAGGATTCAAGTTGTATCCACAGTAGATGAGCAGGTAATTTGCCTATGGAACTGATGTCAGTGGTCAGATGAGATTTAGATAAGACAGGACCAAACATCTGTTAATTCCAATAGTTGTTTCACTAAACAGCTCCAGAGATAACTACAAGATATCACAATTTTATGACAACAAAAAGTCAAGCATTTTATAAAGTTCACTACCCCCTGTGCCTGACTTTTGTATCCTTGTAGTCTCTAGTTTCTAATAATTTGGAATAATTTCCACATTTACAAGTTGTTAACATGGTATCTAGTTCTTTTAGGTTATTTAAATTACTAAATTCCATTAAGTAAAATTATCAGCACTTACCGTATTATCATAATTATAGATTTATGTTGGCTTCCTTATTAAACAAAAGCTTTTCTATCTAATAGTTGAGATGTCCTAACCTTACCCAAATGTCTTCTGCTTTTCTTACATAGTTAACAAAAAAAGTAATCACAGCTTTTGATTCAATAAAAGCTAAATTATGTGTGAAGATACTTAAACCAATTTTCTAATGCCAGGCATTGTCAGAAGAGTATTATATGGACTTGGCAGATCACCTTTATCTTTTCACAACAGTGAATGCAATGAGGTGTCCACACTTGAATAGTCCAAACATTCACATTCTACCTGGGGACAGTCACTTCTGGTAGTTCTTTTAGGAATATGTTTTTAGATTATATATTTACAGAATCAAACACAAAGTTTTGTGCTGGACATTACCTATTCAGTCATCTCATCTAGATGATTATTTTGTCTGAGCAGTATTACAGGGTTTTTTACTAAATTCAAATGATCATAGAATCATAAATTAGTTTGAGTTGGAAGGGACCTTCAAAGGTCATCTAGTCCAACCAAATTTCTGAATACTACTGGGGAGTAATGAGGATTGGCTATACATCAACAAATATTCAAAGAGGAAAGTAAGTTGCTGGCTTATAGCAGGATTTTTTCTTTAAAATAATGTATGTTCTATAGATGTTTTCTGGATTTGTTCTATTGATAAAAATGTTAAAATTGTCTTAGTCTTTACAAAGACACTGAGATTTGACATTTATTTCTCTGATTTGTGCACTTAATGGGGATTGAGAATACAAAAGTGCTAGTACAACAAAATGAAAGAAAGGGTTCAGTGACACAAATTATTCTCTCTCTAGTGCTCTGGGCATATGGAATTCATATGGATAACGCACATTGAAGACTTTCAGCTACAAGCACTTTAGTTAACATCCGTTTCTGCAGCCTAATTCCTGAACACAGCAGTCAGCAGTAAAATTTGCACTGTCATGAGTTTTAGAAGTAATGAAAAATCTTCTGTGGAGTACTTTGAATTCATTTTTCACACACACCTACTATGGATTTACAATAATTTGTCTTGGGTGCTGAGTAAACCTCCTTTTTTCACACCTCACCACACCACTATTGTGAGGCTTAATTACAATGCTGTCTCTTTTCCATTTAAATGTGTCAGAATTTATATTATAACTTTCACACTTAAACCAGCTAACACTAAATAGTCATGTCATCCAAAACAGTGCTCCACTGAAGCTGAAAAAATTAATTTTTGTTGCAACTAAGTCCACTCTCCCGCTGGTTTCCCTTTCCCCCAGGAATGATATGTTACTATAACTTAACAACCAAATTGTTGCTAAAACACATAGTTCTGCAGTGTCGAGATAAAAGTATTTTATTATTTTGTGTCATTTAAATTTAATAAATAAGTATTAACTTCAATTTATTTAAAACACATTTTGAACAGTTTTGTGTAAGCTGGCTGGTAATAAGGAATTTTGTAGCAAGAAATAAAATTGTTTGTTTCTAACATGAAAGTTAGCTTTATGATATTCAGACCAAATTGTGAGTCCATACCACCTTTGGTTTTACATTAATTTTTATGTGCACTGTTCAAATCAAATGACCTTTTACCCAGAATCAGAAAGTCATTCTATACTTAAGCACTATTTATCAACTATAAGAATTTCTTTAATATGTTTTATTCCTTTAGAAAACACCAAGTGGATGAGCTTCAGCACCCACACAGATCCCTGATGATGCCATAGTTTGGAATTTATTTCTTCATTTTAATTAATTACAGGAAAAAGTCTCCAGGGAAGCAGATCAAAACAATATTCTTGTAAGCTTTAAAATAGCTGTCTTTAGTGGAATAAGACCAAACATATTTAATGGAGAAACATACAGCATTAAGTAACATTTTTTGTGGCACTTGTGATTATACAGTAATTTTTGCCACAATGGAATATTCAACATTTTGATTGAACTAGACTGAGTTTGATTCTTCACACTTTTTCTTTGCAACCCTGAAACATTCCTGCACATAGGTATTTTCACAATACTAAAGTCTGTATCAACTTAGTTGCTGATAGACATCACAACCTGAAATATTTTCCCATGCCACTCCTGTAACAATCCTGTGATACACACTAAAGCTGTTATCTCCAGTGCGTCAGCCCCTCACTTTCAAACATTGTGGACTTTTTCATGTGTATTTGAAAGGATACACTTTAATTCTAAATAATTCTGATTTTGCTGTACGGAGTAGACTTTGAGCATTCACTGGAAAGTGCCTGGGAAAGCTCTGGCAGACTCTTAGCATTTTTGTGATTTAACCTTAAAAACAGACTCTTGTGACTCTAAAGAAGATTCCATTTTCCAAACTGTATTTCCAGCTTGGTCAATAAGCTCGAATTCGCGATATCTCAATACCTTGGCAGGAGGATTTTACTAAGGACATAAGGAATGTTGCGTTTAATATGTGGTGAAATTTTTGGTGTCTGTCTGTGGATACTTCAAGGGACAAAGATAAAAGTGACATGAAGCTGAGCTTTGTGTTCAGTGGTCTGACACACATAGACACGTGACACACTCAATTTGCAGCCAGCCACACCACTGAAATAGCTGTACCCATCCAAAACATGCAAATTCCTCACCCGGGATATTTTTTCTCTCCTATTCTAGCACAAGATGATCTAATGGATACTTTCACCTGTGATAAGGTTTAAGTTGGGCCAGTTTCCATTAAACTTCACCCCACTGTAGGTGACATTAGTTATGATCTCTGCATTTTGTGAGGTTTGGAAATAGGAGCTTTAAATAAACAAAAAGCCTGAAATCTTTCCTTACAATGTGAAGTGCATGTTGTAAATGCTGTTAGAGGTGAACGCTTCTATCCGCAGTGCTCTGACATTATAATTGTTAAAGCATCTCCTTGGTCTTCTCAATTGACTCTGCCAAAATCAGCTGGCTTAGAACGGAGATGTGTATTTTAGGTCTTAGAAAATCTAGCATTACAGGATGAAGAATGTTAACATCAACAGTATGAAAAATGAACCAATAAAAATTTAACACTTCAATAACTCTGAAGGTTTTTATTTTTCTATAAAATGTGGTTTGCAAGTAGAAAGCAATTATGAGGCGTGATATAAAGGGTTTTATTTGTATTTCTATAGTTTATATAACAGATGAAGTTCCTACCAGAACTCTGTGGGATAACTGATTTATACAGGAACATATCTACTACTTGCTGTTTGTCTTCAGATCTGTCTGTGTATCCTGTTCCCTGTTCAATTCATTGATGTACAGATTTGGTCTTGATATAAAAGTGAGACAAAGTAACTTTTTAAAGTGCTGGTAAATCAAAATGAGATAACCCATGCTGGAGCTTCCCGATGCCCTACTGTGCATCTTTACCTATGTGTGGTTGTCTCTTTCCTTTCAAATTGATTTTAAGTTCACAGAACAGCTGATCTTGGTGATCATAAATACAAGTGCAGTGAAGAAGACAGAAGTTTCCTTTTATTTTCCCTTGTCTCCTGTCCTAACCTTCAACACAACAATTACATAGAACACAAAGCGGTTTACATCACAATATTATGATTTCAAGAGTTCTCACGCAGTGCTGGATGTGAGAGCAGTAAAAGCTACCAATTCATAGAAATTAAAAATTAATTTTAAGTATGCAAAGATTTCACATACAAACATGCTGTTATCTTAAACTGTGTATGTTTGATCATCATATTGTCCATACTGAATACTGGAGTTGTAGTCTTTAATATGGAAATCTGTTTTCCAGCATATCTATAGGACTTAGTTGGCTAAGTACTAAATAGTTTAAAAACCTGATATATTTGTTAAAGAGCAGGCTCTTCTTATTAAAAATTCTGGATAAGTTCTTCCTTGATTTTCTTAATTTTCTTCTTAAAATATAAATGACTAACTCAACTATAACGTGTGTTTGACAGAAATAATTTGAAAGTAATTATACAGAGCCAAGCATTTAGACTCATGGGTAATTTGAATGCAGCTTCTTTCACCCTTTATAATTAGGTACTTCTGGTGTTGTGCTATTGAGTGAATATTATCCTCTAAAAAATGCAGAGAAAGATGTTACTGTTCAAAATTCCCTCTGCAGTATGAGACTTCAAGTTATTGTACAGAAGAGGAATGCAGAACAAAGAAAACCCTTTTGTGAAGTCCAGTTGAATTTCCAGTAGGGACTTACAGCTCTCAAAACAGGTATGCAAGATTTTTTTTCCTGTCATAAAAACAATTTCACTACTTTGAGAAAAAACTGTATAGAATGTGTCTACGGACACAGTCCTGACACCTGTGATCATTGGATTTTGATTTTGCCTCTGGTCATTTGTCAGTAGAGTGCAATGGCTAATATATTAACAGATTTTGAACCTAGCTGCACTATTTAGAATGTAGAGATGTTTTATAATCAGTAGAAGTATTTTTTTATTTATCTCATTTAAATGAGAATACAGTCTAGAGTAACGTTCCTTCTTCAGTGAGTTTGAATTCTAGTGGTGCCTAAACGTAGGGTCTCCTACCTGATCTTGTTAAGCAAGACAACACAGCATCCTTCGGTACCATTCATTCTTTAGTGATTGGTGTAACAGAGAAGTTATAAATACAGGCATTTCAAGAAGAACCTGACTTTATTGACTTTTAACTCCGCATTATATTGGAGGTTATTATGACACAGTGAGACTGATTACCATCCTGCAGTGTTACCACAGTGCAGGCTATGTATAATTTTTTTTTAATTTAATTCTGAAGAGGTTGTGACTTTTTTCCAGGTGTCAGTATGAAATTAGGTATGGTCAAAGGTGTTTTATAGGAATTAGGTAGGCAACAATGAAAAAATAACTGTGGTCAACGATTAAACAAGTGGAGATGAACAAATGGACAGTGCTTCATAACTGATAAAACTACGTTTCAGCAGAAGCAGGTGTTTATTATACTCAACCACCTCAGTAATAAAATGCTACAATCCAGTAAACAGAAAACATACAGTGGATATTCTTTTGAAAGTGGAAATTGTTGGCATTTTTATCTCTTGCATGTGATACACATAGATGAAACTTCTGCCCATTCAAGTTTATATTACAACGCCACGTTATACTGCCTATATATTGAACAAGTATGCTATCATAGTTGGTGTCATAGGAACTAGAAGGCATTTTCGGTAATAGTTGCCAGCTTTCTGCAGTAAAAATGGGATGGCTTAGGAATATAAATGTGTGGAAAAACAAGTCAGATGCATGTAATGTATCTCAATTCATTTTTTTTCTGGAATGTCCTGGCAATGCATGTATTAATCTCCTATAATATAAATGGATATCCTTATCATTACTGTTTCTGAAACTGGCAATTGTTCATGGTAAAGTAAAACTTTGAATAATTACAGCTAATTTTCTTGTACTGTTGTTTATTCAATTATTTGAAAGCATTCCACAAATTTTAAATGTGGAATTAATTATCCATAAGACACATGATGAATTGGAACAATTTTAATAATGGTGCCTATCATTGAGTAGCAATCCGAAATCAAATTATTTGCTGCAGATTCCTCTATCAGTAAAGGTATGCAGAACAGATTGTCAGACTCCTACTCTCATTTTTGGCAAAGAAAGAATACTGTTTCTTCCCAGGAGTTTGCTTGAACATCATATTAAAACAGTCAGTACTGTTATTCTAAGCAACTAATTACAAGCCTACTTTCTTTTTGGATTCTTCTTATTGAATTATACTCAGGAGGTGAAGTGGAGCAAGTGTTACATTGAAACTATAGAAGTGAAGTATACAATGCTGATAAACTTATCATACCTGTTGGTTCCAACTAAAAAAGATAACAGACAAAATCCTAGTTCAGTTAACCTCTGTAGGCTCCTGAGTTTACCAAACATCTATTTACTTCACAGTAATTTTATCTTTGGTCTTATTTAAGACAGTACTAGAGTTTTACTGAGTGATCTATTCTGAATGTAAGTGAAAAAAAAGCACAAAATACTTAATCACACGCACTGTTAGTCAATCTTTTTAGTTGCTTTTTGAGTTTTACAAAAATGTTATACTATTGAAAAACAGGCCCTAGAAAATTCTAATGAAGTGTCCGTTTAACATACAATTCTCAAATCAAACTACTTTGGGAAATGAATGGACCGAAACTCCTTTATTGTTCTGTGGTGGGTTAGCCTTGGCAAACAGACAAAATCCCATCCATCTGCTCACTCACTCCCCCTGCTTAGGTGGGCAGTGGTAGAAAATAGGTTGAGAAAGCTCCTGGGTTTAGATAAAGACAAGGAGATTGCTTAGCAGTTACAGCTGTAGGCAAAACAGACTCGGAGAAAAATAATTTAATTTATTGCCAATTAAAATAAGTCTGGGCAGTGAAAATAAAGACATTAAAACATCGTTCCTCCTCACTCTTACAGACTCAACTTCACTCTTATACTCTCAGCTTCTCTACCTGTTCCCCCTCTGAGTGATGCAGTAGGGATGGGAGGGTTTCTGTTCAGTCCATAACGATTTATGCCTGCTGTTCCTTCTCTCTCACACACTTGCCCTGCTCCAGCAGGGGCTATCACCACAGCTTGCTGTTCCTTCAGGAAATATCCACTTGCCCTGATGTAGGACTTCTGGGGGCTCCGGGTCCTGGAGCACCTCTTCCTCCTCTGACTTTGGTGTTCCCTCTGCTGTTTCTCACTCTTTTTATTTCGTAATTCCTGTCTCTGTCTGGAATTCTTTTACTCTTAAATGCATTTTACAGAGGTGCCACCATCTTGGCTGAGAGGCTCAGCTGTGTCCTGTGGGGGACTCGTTGGAATCTACTAGAACTGGCCGTGTTTCACACGGGGCAGACCCAGCCTCTCCTCACAGAGGCCTCTGCAGCCCCTGCTGCCAACACCTGGCATCTGTGCCCGTACTTTTATAAACATTAATTCAATGGTGTATGTAGTACAGTGGAAGACTTTAATGTCTCAGGCATCACCTCAACAAAAGTTTGTAACTATATAACTAAAATATTTACTTCATTTTGTATCTCCACAGTATTTTTACTCTACTGATTCACACAAAAAGGACATATGGACCTCGTTTTCTCTTCCCCTTCATTTTTTTGTTCTTTAATTGACCAGAAAAATAGATTTGAGGTTATCTTGCTGGTAACAGTGAAATAACCGTACTGGTATAAACAGAAAACATCAAAACGATATCTTCATTATTTAAAATAGAATCATAGAATCACAGGGTCATTTAGAAGCATTTAGGCTGGAAAAGACCCTTAAGATCATTGAGTCCAACTATAAAGCTAACACTGCCAAATCGACTAGTAAACCATCTCCATAAGTGCCACATCTACAGATCTTTTAAGTACCTCCAGGTGATGGTGATTCAACCACTTTCCTGGGCAGCCTGTTCCAGTGTTTGACAACCCTTCCAGTGAAGACATTTTTCCTAATATCCAATCTACACCTGCCCTGGTGCAACCTGAGGCCATTTCCCCTCATCCTATTGCTTAATATCTCGGAAAGGAAACCAACACACTCCTTGCTACTACCTCCTTTCAGGTAGTTGTAGAAAGCAATAAGGTCGCCCCCACCTCAGCCTCCTTTTCTCCAGTCTAAACAGCCCCAGCTCCCTCAGGTGCTCCTCACAGGACTTTTTCTCTAGGCCCTTCACCATTATTGTAGCCCTCCTCTCAACTCTCTCCAGCACCTCAATGTCTTTCTTGTAGCACCCAAAACTGAGCACAGTATTCGAGTTGCATCCCACTTACTTACCTTTATGCTGTATGACCAGCTTTCATGCAAAATCACTTCCTCTTTGTCTCTGATACCTTGCTGTATTTTCCCTTCGCTTAACAGGCAAATCAAACTGAACAGAATTCGATGTTCCTTTCTGTCTCTAGCACTTTACCACATTTGGAGAATTATGGATTGTTTCCACTAGGAGGAAAAATCAAACATGGTCTTTCTTTGATGCAATCCTATTTACAAAGATGGTACAAAACACTATTTCTATAAACACAATGGGACGCAGAGAAGAAACAGCAGGACTGTCATAGTGCCAAAGCATTTTTCAGAGCACTTAGTCCACATGTTCTTTCAGATGTTGCCATTCCCTGAGCTGATTATGTTCTAGGGTTTTTTTCTTCCACTCTGCATAAAAGAATAAATATTCACAAATCAGCACTCAATAGAATTCCCTTTACCCACATTTGCCTGCTACATAAATTTTGTTTGGGAAAGGGGAAAAGACAATGGTCTCAGGTTAAGGATGATATTTATTTCATCTATGAAATCTTGTGGTCTTTCATCTAACAGATGAACTTTTGGAACTATATGCAAGAAATTATACCTTTATAAAAATTCAATCACATTTACTTTCAAATTTTAATCTAATTAAAGTCATGTAATCTTGTATTAGCGAGAATTTTCAATAAAGGCAGTATAATTTTACAGCTCCAGACTACTAATTGTATAGGAAGGTTCAGACTACAGCTACAAAAGCCTTTATTCCGTTGATATGTAAATTAATTAGCAGGATTAATGTGTGACTTGATGCCACTAGACATACAATATTACCTTACACTTTGCTAGTAATGACCTTAGTGTTTGCAAGTAGAAGGATGCTAACGTAATGATTGTGTTGGCAAAATATCACTGGGTAAAATGAAAGCACATTTCATATTTCATTTTATTTTTTTCAGTTTTCAGGAAAAACACTTCCATTAAAAAAAACCCTCTCTGTTTCATACTAAGATTTTAGTAGAACCTTTAAGAAGGATTAACATTTTTTTCAGTATTTACTCTATTGAAGAGAGGTGAGGGGTGTTTTGCTAAGGTCCACAATACAGAGTTCAGATTGCAAGCAGAAAAGAAAGGAATAAAGTAAACAATGAAAGAAGTAGTGCAAAAAAATACTTGTTATATAAAAGTAGTGTGTTATTCCCTCTTGGTCTAGATAAAACATATGTTCTACATTTGCTTTTAAGCTGTATTCTGTTTTCCTTAGAAAAAAACTTCAAACAAAAACATATTTAGGCTTTTGACAGAGGTTAAGTTTGTCAGCATCAGTTCATCAGTTGATGAATCAGAAATAATTTGGCTAGGAAAACAAAGCTAGATTTTGTAGATTTCGCAATTGAAGGCAACTAAACAACATTCAGGATGGAAATCTGAATTGACTGAGCAAGAATTTTATGTTTAGTGTAGTAAGAGCAAATAGAGGTCTTCCAGAAGTTGAGGAAATGAGTTGTTAATTTAATAGTCTCTTAAGCTCTTCTGAAAAATCTGTAATTCTTCTGTAATGGACGGTCAGGATACTTTTTGACCTCAGACTGAAAATGTAGGGAAAATGAGCAAATTAAAATATGGTAGAGCCTCATAAAAGCATGCAAGAGAGATGCAAAATAATAATGATAATACTAATAAAAATACTTGACACATATTCCAATTTTTCTTTTGGCAGTGTTAGTCACTGTTTTCATCCTATGCCCATGAAATTTAATTTTAAGCTTCCACAAAGTAATATGAAACCAACAAAAGGGCTTGAGGGGTTTATGACTGACCAATAAACCCTTACAATGGAAGGAGACTCAGTAGAGATGGGCAAGGGTGATGTGTCTATGAAGATCAGGAAAAAATGCAGGGTATGACTGACCAGAAAAGCAAAGAAAGCTCACTTTTTCTCAACAGAAAGGGGACCAGAGGGTGTCCCTTGTTTTAGATGATCAGCTGTGATGTCAGTTGAGTGGATCAACTGCTGGTATAAATGTTACTCCCTGAGTTAGCCAGACCTGCACAGAGGAGCAGTCATCACATGATTCAGCCCAACATATGAAAACTAAACAAGAAAGCAATAGGCTTGAGCTGGCTTCAAGACGCATATTCCTTCCCAGAAATTTGGGGACACCCAGTGTCAAGATGGTAAACATATTATAGAGACAGGTAGTGGGAGTCACATCAATATTATCATTGACCTCTGTATTGCAGATGTTATATTTTCCTAAGTGATTGTTTTCCATGTAGCATTTTATTACATTGTAGCTAATATATCACCGAGCAGACCTTGTGTAAAACAGAATCTGTCTAGACTTCTGCTGATGGCATGTTTTTAAAAAGTTATTACTGGAGTCTCTCTGTATTCACTATTTGTTTTTCTTTCCAACTATGAACTTTGATTCTTAACTAAATCTGGAGTTCCAGAAAGTTAAGACAGAGATTAGTATCTAATGGACTAAAAACTGAAAAAAAAAAATTGCTGATCAAAGTGGCATGTTATGTGTTCGTTGATACGGCATACCTAAGACTGATCACCTAAGACCATCAACAGTTTAAAGAAATTTTGCAAATTGTTTTCTAATTATAACAGTAATTTCACAAGCTTTACTATGTGCAGGTTTTTTTCAAGGAATTTAAAGAACATTTGCTTATGAAATGCTAGTAGTTGACTCACTCCTGTAATTGCTTGTATTTATTTCCCCAGGAAACGATAAAAATTGTGCACTTTGATGTGACAGAGAACCGATAAAGACAGTGCCAGATTTTTCACATCAATATTTCTATAGGGAAAAAGCAAAATCTCATATTTCTCGTGCTAAAGTTTTATCACCTTACATGAGTCATGACGTAGTAGATACTCGTTTTAGGGAAAACATAGTGGGAACTATTGTGGAAGGAACAGATAATAATTTCATACCTAGTTTTTGCTGTATCTTCAGTAGAGTCAGAAATAAGAATCAGGATTTGATTCTGTTTTATGCTTTGCTTTATAAAACACTAAACTAAGAAAAAGCCTAGTCAAAGTATTACTCTCTGTGTCTTCTACATAAACTCTTTTTACAGGAGGTTGTACTTGCCAAACCTTCTAGTGTTTAATCTAAGCACTCCTAAAGTCAATGACAAAACACTTTGTGATTGCAGTTGGGCCAGAGTTTCATCCTCTCCTCTTTTGACTAGCTGAAGGATATATACAGACAAAGTAATAGATTTTTAGTTGCTAGTAGTTCTTATCATGGAATCATAGAATGGTTTGGATAGGAAGGGACTTTCAAAGGTCATCTAGTCCAACCCAACTGCAATGAGCAGGGACATCTTCAACTAGATCAGGTTGCTCAGAGCGCCATCCAGCCTGGTCTTGAATATTATGTTTCTATCTGTTATAGGGTCATATAAATCACTCATCATATTTGACCACTCATCCATCTGGTTAAATATACCTTTTAATATATTTTCCACCCCAACATACACACAAATTTATTCCTTAATTCTATACGTTTATGAACTAGTGTATAGTGTGATTTTCTATATTTAAACACATAATTTACAATCATTATTTTCTTATTTACCCTACAAAACTTTGTATGTAGATTTTTGAACCCTGCAACAGTTTTTCGTTTTTATGAAGTTATTCTATACCTAAAAGTGAATGTTGCACTGTATAAAATGTATTTTCTCAGTTTTAAATTTGTTATTTTCTAATACAGTGGCTTCTGGAACTTATTAGATTTCTGAGATATACCTGTCAACTTCATCTTAGTGACTGCAAAAAATTAAGGCAGACAGGCCAAAAATATCTGGCATTGATAAGATCTCTTTGAAGAACATGAATCCTATGTTTCTTATTTCTTATGTGAACTGCAGGGATCTAATAGGATTCACAACTCACAGTAACAGAGATATTGGTTGGAAGTGACTTCAGGATATTACCAGGTCCACCCTCCAGCTCAGGGTATGACTATGGCCATAAATAGTTTTGTCTAGGTGATTCTTGAGCTTATTTTGCTGTCTGTCTGGGAAACGTGTACCACTGATGCACCATGCTCACAGCAAAAAAAATTTC
Source organism: Pampusana beccarii (assembly GCA_013399365.1). NCBI lineage: Eukaryota > Metazoa > Chordata > Aves > Columbiformes > Columbidae > Pampusana > Pampusana beccarii. The sequence goes on along the minus strand of VWYH01008874.1, from coordinate 412,571 downwards.
TGCTGATGTCCAACTTGAAACTCCCAAGCTAAGATTTTTGGCTGTGGCCCCTTTTTGTATCATGCATCAGTACTGAAAAGAGTTTGGTTTCTTTATTTCTGGCTGCAGGTTGATATTTCTTCCCTTAGTCTCTTCAGCTCATGAAATATATCTAGTTCCCTCAGTCCATTCTTGGATGTCATCTGCTAAAGGTGACTGACTCTCTTCATACCAAACGCTCCTTCGGCTTCTTCACATCACTCATGAACTAGGCAGGCTTCAGACTGGTTTTGGTGTTCAAGGCATAGCCTCACCAGTGCTAAGTAGACAGGAACATAACCTCTCTCAAAGTGCTGGCCACAATGCTCCTAGTGGACACAATTTACCTTGTTCATAATGAGAGTGAATATTTCATATATTCACATCACAAGAACAGGAGCTGTTGGCTCATATCCAGTCCAACTGCAGGGCCAGTCAGGTCCAAGGCCATATTGATTTTTTTTTTTTTTTCTTCTTCCAGATGCAAAGCTTTGCACATTTTTCTTGAACTTCATGAGGTTTCTGCTAGCTCAGTCCTCAGGTGTACTACAGACTGAAGCTCTACTATTTCTTGTGTCAGCCACTCCCCTAACTTAGTGTCATCTGTAAGTTTGTTGGTAGTGCATTCTACATTATCATCTAAATTGTTGATGAGAGTATTGAAAAATAAGTACCCTGGTATTGATCCTGGGTATCTTCCACTTATCATAGGCCACTAGCCAGGTATTAAAGCATTGACCAACACCTTTTGAGACCGGCCCAGCCAATTATGGACCCACCTAGCAGTCAATTCTTTCCTCATCTTACATATAAGAATATTCAGGGATACAGTGTCAAAAGGCTTAAAGAAGTCAAAGTATAGAACTTCCAGCCCTCTGCTTTACCCATATAACCAGTCATTTTCTTTTGTAAAAGGCAATCAGTTCATCCATCCTGATTTGCTATTGAAAAATCTATGTTCCCTTGTCCTTTGCATGTCTGGAAATGTGTTACAAAAAGGACATGCTCCCTTCCAAGGACTGAGATTGTCCAACCCATTGTTATCCAGGTTCTTATTCTTGTTTGTCTTAATGATGGGCATAACATGGTGTTTTTACCCAGTCGTGGGTATCACCTCCAGTTGCCACTCTTTTCTGCAGAAGACACAGTAGACTTACAATTATGATCCATCATCTCTTTCAGCACCTTCAAACTGAAACAGCTGATGAAATGCTAATTCTTTTCAAGCTGATGTATTTAAACATATCTAGTTACTTTTGAGCCGTTGCTCCCACTGCTAGCTGTCTTACTCCTCCAAGACCAGGCTGTTACACACAGAGGACTTAGAGCAAGCAATGGCTATGAAGATCAAGACATAAAGGGTCTGAGTTGTTTAGTTTTCTCCATGTCACCTCTCTCTTGTTGGTTTCCCCATCCATTAGCAAATCCACCTTTTCGCTGAACTTCTTTTGCAATTAGTTTAACTGTGGGATCCTTTTTCTTACCTTTAATGTCCCTTGATAGGTTTAGCTCCAGCTGAGCTTCGGTTTTGAATTTCTCCCTAGGCACCTGAGAAATGCTTCTATACTTCTTTTTAGTTACCCCTCATTTCCATCTCTTGTATGCTGCTTTTTGGATTTTTGTTCAAGAGGTATTAACATATGTTCAGAAAAGTAGGTCATGCTCAAGATGAATAAGTATTAGACAAGAAAAAAAAAACCCTAACCAACTTTAAAGTTTAAATTATGAGAATATTCTGGTGAGATAGAAATTCTGCAGTTCTGAGAAGATTTTTGAAAAATGAGTATATTACAGACACACTGGTGTACTTTACAGCCCTGTATTTTTGGCAGCTTTTAATTAACACAGTAACAAAACAAACCCCCAGATGACAGCTTACAAAAACATATAGTCAAAATGGAACCTCTGTATGAAGCCAGCTTAAAAAAAAAATAAATCACAACACTGTTCATTTCAAGCACAGAGCTTTTTAATCAGTTCTGTGTGGAAGCAAAGAGGTTACCACTTTGTCTGCATTGTTACAAAAAGTGCTCTCCTGTGTTGCCAAGCTCACTGTGCTGCCTCTGTTTGGCACCAAAGCACTATCTCTTGCTGCTATGCAGCCTGCACTGTGTGATAAAGTATAGTTCTCTGCCTTGCTGGTTATCAACTGTGCTATGGACAGTGCTCCCTTGTGCTGAAGTATTCCATTTTGTAGTGCTTTTCTCTCCTGCTTGTCTGCCTTCTGAAATGGCTATCACTATGAGATTTTAGTTTACCGCTTTATCTAAGTGTTTTTATGTGTTATGCAGTCTGTAAAGGTATTGTTGATTTTAGTTTCACATTTGTATGTGTGTGTGTTTGAGTAATGGGATATTGAAAGACCTAGAACTAGAAGATGATACTCTACTTTTATTTATAATATTGAAAACACGTGTATTACAAACCATTGTATCAAAGGATAAGCAGAGAATAGAAATAATATTTCATTGATCTGATCCATTTTGAGTGAAATTCACCTTGAAATGAAAAAAAAAATACAAGGGTCTTTCTCATCAAAATACTACTAATAACAACAATAATAATAATGTATTATTATGATTGTTATTGCTATTATCATTCTAATGTGAAGTAATTTAAGTTTTAGCTGCTTTATTTGAGCAGAAATCACTGTCGAATTATTCAGCTAGATTCCCTACACAATTAAAGAATATTTATAAGCAAAAAAGTAGAGACTTGCTTGAAAAAATCCCATGGGTTATGATCCTGTAGAGAAGAGGGATCCAGCAGAGCTGGTTGATATTCACCACCTCTAAGCTCAAGAAAGGTCCAACCCAAAAAGTAGGAAATCAAGCAAGGTGACCCAGGATGAGCTGTTGTTTGATTATGCAGGGGCGATGTTAGGAAAGCCAAGGCAAACCTGGAGTTCAGTCTGTCAAGGGATTCTAACAGGAAAGGAAAGTACATAAACAGCTAAAGGAAGACTGGCGAGAACATGAACTCACTACTGAGTAGAGGCAGGGCACCTTGTGATAAAGTACATGGAAAAGGCAGTGGTAATCAGTGCCTTCTTTGCCTTGGGCTTTACAGGTAAGATCAGCCTTCAGGAATCTCAGGCCTGTGAGAACAGAGGGAAAGTCTGGAGCAAGGAAGACTTATCCTCATTGGATGAATACAAGGTTACAAAGCACTTAAATCAATTGGACATACAATAGCCCATGGGGACTGATGTGTGACACCTACTGGTGCTGAGGAAGCTAGCTGAGACTTGGCACTGTCTCCCATAGATAAACTGAAAATTACAGGTTATATAAGTAGATAGTTGAGTGGATTGAACAATGGCTGAACCACTGGGCCCAACCAGTGGTGATCAGTGGTACAAACTCCAACTGGAGGCAAATGACTGGCAGCATATCCAGGTGGTTGATACTGGGCCAGTAACGTGCAACATCTTTATTAATGATGGGACATAGTACACCCATAGCAAGTTCACAAACAATACACAACTGAGAGGAGCAGGTGATACACCAGATGGGTACACTGACATTCAGAGGAATCTGGACGTGCTGGAAAGCTGGACTGTGAAGAATCTCAGGAAGTTAAACAAAGTGAAATGCAAGTGTGGAATAACCCAATGCACAAATACAACCTGTGGTGTTGACTGAATAAAAAACAGTTCTGCAGAGGGGGTGGTGGTGGACAGTAAAGTGGATCCTCGTGATATCCTCCTGACAAACGTCCAACAACACCCTGGGGTGCATTAGGAGGAATGTTGCCAGCAGCTTGAGAGAGGTGATCTTTTCTTTCTACTATGCACTGGGGTGGCTCCATCTGGAGTACTGTGTCCAGTTCTGCATTTCCTAGTCCCAGAGAGACGTGGATTTACTGGGGCAAGTCCACTAACGCTCCTCAAAGATGACTGATGTGAGAGGTCGAGAGAGCTGAGACTGTTCAGTCTGGAGAAAAAAAGGCTCAAGAGGACCTCTTTGCAATGTGTACAAATATCTGATGGATGATATGAAGAAGAAGGATCAAGAATCTTCTCAGCAGTGTCCACTGACAAGAGGCAATGGACAGAGCTTAAAAACATGAAACCCCACCTGAACATAAGAAAATACTTTTTTCCTGTGAGGGTAGTTGAACGCTGGATGAGGTTGCCCAGGGAGGTCACGGAGTCTCCATCTCTGGAGATATTCAAAACCTAACTGCATATGGTCCTTGGCAACCTGCTGTAGCTGATTCTGCAGAGTATGGAGGCTGAACTAGACAATCTCTAGAGCTGCTTGTCAACCTCAAACATTTAAGAATGCTTCAGAGAAGACATGTCTTAAATCCTCTTATCCCTATTTCCAGGAGAGAAATATACTGCTTCAGAGCTTAGTGGATTTCAGAGTCCCAAACCTCCAAAGTTTGAAAATATTCTTCTTTCAAAATGCAAGTTATAGTCTTTGTTTATCTTCCCCTTTGGCTTTTAATGAGTCCATGACAGAAAAACAAATGTCATCTGTGTTTCAGAAGTAAACAAAGCCCTGTTCAGTTAATTCTGAAAAAAAAACCCCTCACAACCCAAAAACCCAAACAAGCAAACAAACCTAACTATAACAAGACCAACACAGCTTTCTGGGAGAACTTGCTTCCTCAGTGAATGTTCTAACGATTAAACTAGTACATCTTCATCAATAGGTTACTTGTACATGATATTAGACTTTATACCACCATTTCAACCCTTTTTACTTGTAGTTGAGAAGAATGTCAAGCTCCTAAACTAAGGTAGAGATTCAAACAAGATGTTGTATGCAGAATGATTCAGAGGAAATGTGTCAACAGATAAGGGGCAAGAGCTGTTTTGGAATGTTATGAAGAATCCTAACTCATTTAGTATATGTACTCTGTATTTGCATCCCATTATAGAGAAGGGCCACAGATTCTACTTTTTGCCTATGATTTCTCCTACATTAGTGAGCCTTTATGTATTGTCTGTGTTATATATGTGGACAAAACACAAAAAGAGGATTAGCACACTTGTCAACTGAAAACATTCACAGCATTCTACAGCATTCTGCTGTAGATGACGGAAACATGAGAAGCAGGTCCTGGAGACAGAAACTCCAGCTTGAGCCAGATGGTACTCTGCGGTTTACCCACATTGATTAATTTTAAATTATTTGAACAATAAAATGTGTCCTTGAAGAGAAAGGTTCTGAAAAATATCACATTAGTGGGACTTCCGTTGGTGTATTATCTGGCAGACTGGCTGCCTGATTTACAGAGGAAAGGAATGGAAACAGGAAAAGGACCTGAGGATGGATTTGGAAAGAACTTGCTACCAGGTAAAGTCCAGGACACTGAATCAAGTGGAAATGAATCATCTCCCATGACTGAGAACTATTTGAACAAACTTTTTATTTGCCCCCCTTTTATATACATATATATATATATGAGCTATAACTTTAATTTTCTAAGTAAATGAAACATGAGCTACTAAAATTAAACTATTAATAGTTAAGTAAAGATTTAAAAATATAAATTACAGATTTATAATTTTTATTTTCTCCCAAACTGCCTAACTTATAGAATTCAGGGGGGAAGGGGGGAGTGGGAGGCGGGTGGGAAGCAGGGGTGAAATCCAGCAAACAAAAAACCCAAATGAAAATACCCTGTGGTTCTCACTTAAAGACTAGAATTAATTATGATTGATTTATTTTGTGTCACTAAACAGCTAAAACCCAAACTTCTTCCACAGCTCTATTCTTTATCCTGTTCTGCCCAGTGGTCTTGCACTAGCAGTACCCTGCTTTTGTATGGTTTTTGCTTCCACAAGGATGAAATGGACATCAGTAATTCAACAGTGAAATACTTACATGTTACAAAAGAAAATCACATACACAGAATAGTAATGTCCTGCATACCTAGTTCATCCTACCACTTCAGTCTTTTGTGAGATATGAAGGCTTTTGTCAGTGGTGTGGAGGATATATTTGCTTTCTTTGGGTAAGCTGGCTTTTTTTCACTCTCCTCTCTGAGATTTTGGGTTGGGGTGGGGTCTGGTTAGAATGACTGATTAGTGAAAATTCTGTGCCTAATGTTGGTGATGTACATATATATGTATTTATTGCATGTGTCTGTTTTACTTTTCTGTCTTCTCTTTGGAAGTCCACAGTCTACATTCGACAAATGTATTTCTCTCTGCTTTCTGGCAGTCTGACACTGATTATGATGGCGAAGGTCTGATTAATAAAATGGCAGTTAATTAAACTTCTGTGACTTGTTGTAGCGTATGTAATTTTAAGGCTGCACAAGTTTCTTATCACAGTATTCTTTTGTGAAAAGCAGTATCAGAATAATAAAATTTGTAGTGGTGGTCTGAGAATATCTCTGTTGGTAGAAGAAGGCATAATCTTTTTTAATTAGGGGGAAGGTTGATTAATCTGTCCAATGCTGAAGTGGCAGTGCTATTTAATAACTGTTCTCATTTTGCTAAGATCCACATTGTAGAAGTTGCTGGTGGGAGAAATAGGATGAAAACCTATCTTCTGACTCACTAATTTAAATAAGCTATAGTCTTTTTAGTTATATCTCTTATTGCCTTCCTCTTGCAGGTGGTAAAGTTTGCAATAGTTAGAAATATTAACACTGAAATTAACATAAAATACTAGTTTATAGAGTTTCACATTCCATATTTGTGCTAATAGACAGAGGATGCAAAACTTGGGAAATCAATAATGCAAGATCTTATAAAGAAAATGTCTAAAACACTGTGTGCTTATTCCACTGTGATTTTTCAAATGATTCTCACAGTGGAGTTCATTTAAAGGTAAAATAGGTAGAATCCCATGTGTTAGATCAAGTTCTATGTGTAACTATCTTGTACAGCCAACTGGAGAACTTGGAAGAGCATTTTCTTATACCAACTTTTTCTATTTGGGATTAGTGTTAATAACCGTCTAGTAGCTTTTGGCCTATGAAAGTAAAAATACAAAAAGTATGTTACAAATGTATAGAGAAAATAGTAGCAGCTCAGCTCACTTTTACTTCACCCCAGGTGCAAACTGTTGCTAGTCAGAGCAATTCACAGCTGCATCCCTTTAACATTATCTGAACTGCAAAAACTCCAAAAGGAAAATATAGTGAATAGCAACAGCTGCGCTTTATTGCTTAGCCAGATTTCCCCACAGTTTTAGTAGTACAAACAAATTATTTTTAGTGGTATATTACAGCCTAATTAGTTGAACACTCTCCAAGCAGGCTGTTGTGAATACCTCTCCCAGTTTTTTTTAAGACATCATGCAGTATAACAATATTCTCCCAAGACTGATCTCCCTTCCCCTTTGTTGAAATCCCCAGAATTCTGGTCAGTTTGTCCTTACAGAGAACCACAGAGGATTAAAACCTCCCTGCTTACTCGAGCGACTGTACTGATATTGCTTCCTTCTCTAAACAGTCCTATGACTTGCAGAAACTATGAGAAATTGTGAAAAACTGAAAAGAGAGAAAAAGTCTACCTAATAAAGGGAAAATAAAGTATTGTTATGTGAGATGTCAGCCACTAAATTTTATGGCTGTTCCCTACTTCCCCTTTTCCCCTGAATTTTTAATTGTTAGTGGAAGAAGTAATAGAAACATAAAGTACATGTGAGGAACAAGTATTACCTGAAAACCTCAGCTAATTCCAATGATAAGCTACACATACAAGCCTTTAAAGTATGCTTACTGGTCTGACAGCTGATCTTCCAGTCTCTGATAAATGGTCTCTCACATAAGTGAAAATAAACAGAGTATATGATATTGATTTTACTATAGCTCGTTGAAAGGTCTGTGTTGTAGATAATATTGTGGCATTGCTATATGATAAAATGACTACTGGCCAAGAACATTCCTTGCCCCCTCTATCTCCTCAGTTTTCTCTTTATCTCTGCTTCATGGGAGTAAATAATCCCTTAGAAACCACATATTTGTACTATATAATAATTTCTGCAGTCAGGGAAAATAATTAGCATCAACTTTGCACATAGTTATATATATTAACATGTTCAATTTATATATGATAACTTCTTGATATCCATAGAGGTCCTTGTATATATCAATTTAATCATTAACCTAAATATTTCCATGTTCAAGTCTTGAATTTTCATGACACTTGAACGTCTTATTAGGAAATTTGTTTTTAAAAAACTGCATTTCAGTTGCTACCTTGAGTAGCATAATATAGATGTGTATGCATGCCCTGGCATGATTTCAGAGCTTTTACAAATATAGCGGTAGTCATGTGCGTATGCGTATGTGCCTGCCCTGGTTTAGTGGTGTAAGGAACTACAGAGAATGAAGAATGGGTGGTTACTTACTGTTATTTTCTGTCACTAGTAATGATTTGTTTTCTTAAATGTATATTGCAAGGACAGAGCAGAGCAATAAAACAGAAATGGGCAGAGCTAAGGAGCAGTTAGCTTAACTGGCATGCTTTATAGCAACTGTTGAATAAATCAACAGAACTTGTGCTAAATCTTCATTTGCTTTTGCTTCCCAATAGAAAGTATGTAGCTATTGGTGAACTTTCTAAATAAAATTTCTTTAGTAGCATTATTTCTCTGTTGACAGCAGTAGTGAGCCTGCTTGAATAAACAGGATTTCAGCTGGCTGCCAAAGACTACCGAAATCACATTATCTTCCTTAGCTCAGAGCAGGTATAAGACAATTAGTAGTTTATAGATCCTGATTAATTAGATCCAGTTTTTAATTAGCAGCAGACCTCTTGTTATTGAAGATGTGATGGAGCTGTGGTACCTATGAAGAATAATGAGAAGAGGAAATTCATATATTAAAAAATTATTAGAGCAAAGGATCATGTGTGTTGACAGGAAAGAGGAGAAAAATCATTAATCATCATGTGTGTTGCCACAAGATGCTTGAGCCCTCAAATAATTTATTGTTCTTATTTTTATTGACCCTGCTGTTTATTCTGTTTACATCTTCAAGCAGAAATTTGAATTCGATCCCAAGTAAAATATATGCAAGTACTGGTGTAATTACAGAGTCACAGGTGTTACCTTCTGAGTCACTAAAGCTGGTTTCAGTTAGAACTACATGGATGGGAACAGCTAAAATAGTTACAGTAATTAGTGTTCACAAGTCGTTCTGGCCCCTGTGTGCTTCCTGTACTTCTCCTTTCCTACAGTCTTGCTTTTCATCCAGTAACCTTCACTGACTTTTGGAGTTGCAATAAATTCCATGCAGGTACCCCTGGGTATCCAAGAAAAGTCTTTTCAGTCTCCTGTGAAGTCTGGCTGCGTATCTATTTACTGCTCTTTTCAGGATACCTTGATCTCTTCTTGCTACATACACTTAATTCTTCTTTTTCCCACTTCCTTTTGTGTTCTGGAAACATCCCCAAACCAAGTAACCTCCCCTGATTTAGGTGGACACTAAGGGTATGTTAAGCTGTTGATCTGTGTTGCAAATTTTTGCAGGAATGTATCATGCAATACATTATACACAGCAAAGACCTAAAATAGAGACCATGCATCTGAACAGTTTGTTTTTACAATGTGTTTGTTTCCCACCTAGAAAAAAAATTGTTTTTCATTTGTAAATGGATAAAATATTCTGAATATAAAAGCAATAAAATAAGGAATTACATTAAGAAAATAACTTTATTTATTTATATAGTGACTGAAATATTATTTTTTTAAAATCTACTAGAAAGAGTTTAAATGTAGGGATTTTTAAAAGGTGTCTCTAATATTCTACCTAGTGGACTTTTCTCCTCCATTTTAAGCCTGCTTCATAAATATATCTAATGTTTTAAGTGTAAGTAGAAGATCAGATTGAAGTACTGTTTTGCTACTATTACGAATGACCTTCTTACATTTAGAAATGTTTTCTATGTCAAAATTGGGTGAGGAAGCATCGATTTTCTATTTTCTCAGATTTAGCAAAGCAGATTATGAAAAAAGATTGTGTAGACCTCAGTAATCTCAGCAAATGCTGGAAATACCAAAGTTATATGAATTCTTACACTCATGGTATACCCAGTTATCAAATGCAACTTGAATAGGTGGATAAAACATTTCTTTTCATCTTCTCACTTCTTGGCTTTGGACTTGTAGAGGGCACAGAATAATTATATGGGTTAAGTCATTCCTTTTCAGTCTGCGTGCATGTTCTTTCCTTGAGTACATAAATAACTAGAATCCTTTAACTATCCAATAAATTAGCCATAGGCAAGATCTCTATTCTGGGAGGTCACATAGTGGTGAAAGTGTTTTCTGAATCTTGAAATTTTTGGAGACATTCATTTGAATGGACTTTTTTATACCAGTTCTCAGAGCTGTCATAATTGTTCTTAGTGCAACTGACGACAGTGAAACAAAGGATTTAAAGAACACTTTTGTGCTTTTGCATTGGTGATGAAAGTCTGGCTGGATTCTGCACAGCACGAATTCGTCTTAAAGTAACTCCAAATGTGTTAATTAGCAATATTTTCAAAAAGATTTATACATTAGGTGAGAACACAGTCTTTCAAAAATACTTCAACCTTGCTGTACAGCTCCAAAACCATCCTGATGAGATAAAAAGAGTAGAAGAATGCCACATCCATCAGTCAGGTGCCTATTTTCTTATTCTATAATTATTTTTTACTTTTATATCATGTACTCCTAGCATTGCAAATGCTAAGTTTAGTTAATGCACTGACAGGTAGACCTTACGTGATGTGGAATGTCCCAAATGGATTTTTTTTTTTTTTTTTTTTTTTTTTTTTTTTTAGTATCCTTCATAGTACAAACATATCTAAAAAAAAATAAAATATACAGCCTATATAATTGTCTTTGACTATTATTTGTAAAGAAAAAATACACTAAGGAATACAAAAAAGTCACAAAAAATATAACGTAATCATAAAACAAACTTGCATTTTATCATACAGTGGATACTGAATTCAACTCACATTTGAGTTAGTTATTTTTTTTTCCATCTAAAATCCTTGTTTTCTTAGAACAAGGAATAAGTACTAACCTGCAGTAAATATTTCTAATTGCTGTTAATCAAATAGAATACACTTTGTATCACAGTTTAAATATGCTGTACAATCTTCTTTTGACTCATCGTAAAATGCAACATACGGATTGACAAAATAATTGTTTATGTGAAATTCGGTGTCAACTGAAAATCTATTTCATTTTTTTCTGTTTGCAAAATCCATTTCTAAATGTAATGACCTACATGTATGTGTTAGTAATGGAAAGTCAAAATACTTTGTGGATTAAGTTGCAGCCAAATATACGTGCTCCGAGGTGGTTTGTTTGTTTGTTTGTTTTGTTGTTTTCTGGGAGTTTTTGCTGAGTGACTGAAAATAGGAGTAAAGTTTTAGTAAAGAGAAAAGTAAGAATAAGAAACAGTTTCTCAGTGGTCAATAAAATCCAGCGTAGACTCTGTTGTCCAGTATTTTTCATGTTGAAATTAATCATTTGGCAATTGCTTATTAACGGGAACATTCTATTTTCACTTTAAATCTCATGGCATTTTACTTAATTTAGAAGTTAATTCTAAGTTAATTCTAATTCTACACTGCACTGCAAATTTCTTTCTGCTGAAAAGTGTGTGACAAGATAAATTTTCAAATTAAAAGTATCTAGTTACAAAAAATTATTTTGAAGGAAGAATGTGTAATGGAGAAAGCATCTGTAGAAAAGAATTATCTCTGTGATTACATGTGATCCAACTAGATGTTTTTGAACCTGAGCATCAAAATTAATAGACTCTTTAATCTCAAATACTTATTGTAGTTCTTTTTGCCCAAAGCAGTCAGTTGCAAAGCATTCAGGTGCATGAATGTATGCTCGTATCTACCTATAAGAAAATGTTTTGTCTAAAATGTTTTGCATTCCTATTTATTTTGGGGACATAGTCTCGTGATATTACCTGGAATGTGTTATTAGGTGAATAGATTTAGAAATCTGATGTGGGCTGGAAAATGATTAGCAGCTTTAATGGCATTGATACATGAGATACATTAGCACTCAGGTGAAAGAAGTAGAAGATCTCCCACACAAAGCATGCTATATTAACTGTAACTAAATGGGAGGAAAAAAGTTGCTTTAAAATAATAATAATAATCTAAGCTATTAAATGCACTAAGAATAAAATGACTCTACTTGCTCTGTCTTGTTGCATTGCATGAAATGTCTCAGAATAATGAAAGCTAATAAAATGAATATAATCACATATGTAACTTCATTGAAATTTAAGGTAAATACAGTATATTTATCCTTAAATATTTTAAATAGACCATCATAAGAATAAAATACAGCATTAAAACCTTTTTTTTTTTTTTTTTTTAAATACTGATAAGAAGGTACTCCAGAATCGAAAAAGAAAAATTATTTCTTTTTTGGTTGAAAACGGGATTGTCACACTCCTTCCAATAAGGTTGCTGCATATTAGTTGCTTTCATCCATACACTCTGTGCAGGCCTTCAGAAATCGTCTATATGGAGATTCAAGAAATAGGACAGGGAATATGTGCCTGAAAGAAAGCAAGGAAGGGAAAATACATGTAAAATGAATAGAGTTAGCTATGCTACTTTTGCCATTTGTCTACTGGCAAATAAAGCAGCTGCCTGTAGTATATAGAAGATATGTGTTGAAGGGAAGAAACATGACTTATACTGAAGCTTTATTCAGTTTTACTTCCTACACTGCTGATGGGTGCAAGTGTTGCATATGGCTCAGAAAGGTGAAGGATGTTTTTTTTGAAGACCGAGCAATAGTTTGACCTCAGGGCAGATGTACTTTGGAAAAGTACGTGTGAAAAGTTGTCCGGGTGGGAGCGCACCATTGAGCCTACCGGTTGGCTGGACCTTAGTGTACTGGGATCTGAGAATGTCATGTGGAAGAGTTTGGAAGAGATCATAGTCTCTGGCATTGCTTCAGGATCCACACCCTAGGCCTCATGTTTTTTCCGTGGAAGGGAATATCAATATTGGGAAGATCTTTGCCCAGTTCTCATCAACAGCCCCATGGTCAACAGAAAGCATAGGTTGGGATGTCTTGCCTTTGGTTAGAAAGCAAAGCTATTAGCTGAGAGCATTTTGCTTACAGAAATACTTCTCTCCCTTTGCCATCATTTTCCAAACCGCACGAAGTCACACATCTTGTTGGGCACTGAAGGTGTGCGGAAGCATCATGTCCTTGATGATGAGACTTTCCCAGTCTCTATATAAATGAGTATCGTGGAGTACAGGGAGCTCATGGTCCTCAAGAAGTATGAAGAGGCACTTTCATTTCCAGTTTCAACAAACAGCTTGCAGATGGGATCAGCTGTTGGTGGTATTCCTGAAGCAGGGTCAGTGAGGATTCTCTGTCCCATTTACCAGTATGCCATCGTGTCCAGTCGAATGAGATGTCCACGGGATATCGTTTCATTGATTGCTAACAAATGGGGATGTGGATAAACTTTTGTATCAGGAGGAATTCCAGGGTGAATTTTTGCTGACTACTGTGAAGGCAATACTGATGCTATGCTGAACTCATTAAAGACACATGTTGAACCATTCCTTGATCTAGATGAGGAGAACATGACAAGGAACAGCTCACAGTAAATGTCAGATGACTTTTTGACCAAATCAGATAAGTTCATTTCTTTATGTTCCTCCTCCCACTTTTTTGGTTAGAAGCTGCATTAATCTTCCCCATGCAGCTGCTCCAATGGTTACTAAATCCGATACACAAAATGGTGATGAAAATGCTATGCACAGCTAAAGGGAAGTTGCTGTCACAGTTTGCTTAAAAGCAATTTAATTGTTTAAAAGGAAGAGTTTCTTTAAAAAGTGTAAAGAGCATAATATTAAAATAGCTCATTAATAAACCTGTAATTTTTGTGGGAGAGGGGGAGTGGGGCAGTGAGAGGACCTGCACAGCAGTGGTGGTGAGGAGGTCTTTTTAAAACTCTGTAGAAGTACAAACAAAATCTGTGTCTGAGGAATTAGTTCCTTTTTAAATATACAGGCAATTTATTTGTGAAAGAGCCAATTCTGTTTTCACCGGTGAGAAGGAAATTGCCATGTTACTTGATTTCATAGTAGAAACAGCACTGGGAGAGTAAAATAAGCTTTGCTCTATGCTGCATTTAAATGAGTATATGTGCATGTTTCATTGGACTACGTATGCATTTTATTGTTATTCTCTTTCTCTCGTGTTCCCCCCCATTCTTTAAGGAGAATTCCATTAAAGTTAAATTTGATACTTAAAAATGTGGTTGTTGAGGGCAAAAAATTATATAGGCAAACTGATAGGTTTTGAAACTTTTTTTGGGGGGGAGGGGCAAAAGTACAATGAAGATTTATAATCAACGATAAGGCAGAAATTATTTTTCATTTTACATCCTAAAGAGGGAGTTTCTCATTAACAAGCTCTTTTTATACTGTGGCAGACTGCATGTATTATAAATTATTTTAAATGCAATCACTGGATTCTTTGGAGAATGTATGCATTGCCACAAAAATGTAAACAGTCTGTCAAAGCCACAATTCAGTCTACAGAAGGCTTTTTAAGTCTGAGTTTTCTAAAGTGAAGTGATGCCTTTTTCAGAAGGTGACTTACTATAGCACAGCAAATAATTAAAACATGTCTGACTTAGACATTTGTGAGACTATTTGATGGCATCACAATGGTGAATGGCCTACTCTTTATGCAAATTAATATATTGAAATAAAAGGTATACAGGTGCAGCAACGGTCATGTGATGAACTGTCAGGATGAGTAAAGGAAGTCTTAGCAACTGTTTTAAACAGAATAGATGTGCCAATCTCAGAAGGAGACTGATCCCTAAGTATTTCATTAGTTATTTTCTCAAATCCACAAAGTAGAACTGGAATAATCTAGTTTGATTTCCTGCATGAATATGGACAACAGACCTGCCTAAATTATTACTGTTTGAAATCCAATGTACTTGACCACCTCATTCGTTTAACAGACAGACTCTGTCACCACAAGAAAGGACTTTACTATGAATTGACAATAACAAATTTATCACTAAGATTTACTTTAGATGTAGCTATTTTTTTAGAGACTCATTTTAACCTGTGTGCTACAATTCCATGAAAAAAAGATACTAATCAGATTACATCTAAAATTTCTACTAAAGAAAAACTCCATGCTTCCTACTACATGTGGATCCTGTTGGATCACATCCACTGTGATTCCCTTTTTCCAGTAACATCTTGGGACACAAAAACTAATTTTAAGGAATACAACCTTTTTGGGGTATTTTTTTTTTGTTTAGTTCGTTTTTCCATTATCAGTACATGAATTCACTAGTATTTAAAAAAGCATAGTCTAGGAGTCAAAGGCTGAGTTTAAAATGGTTATTAATCCAATACAGACATGATTTTAGGAATCTCACATTATTATATTTTAGATTGAACCCCACATTTTATACAATAGGAATTCTGAACTCCTTTGAAGCCTAAACTGATCTTCTTGTAGCCATTAATCTTATTTTCTTCAAGTTTTGAAAAATGAATTATAGGATCCATGTAGTCAATTGCAGTGGTTTTGTTTGTTTAGAGATTTTTTTTGGTCTGTTTCTTTAGACTGAAATCCCTGTGCAGCAAACTAAAGGAATATTCTCAGCTGTACAGCTATATGGGATGTTTTTTTGTCATCTGACTGCAAATAAATTGGTTGCATTTAAAAGTTTCAAAGATGCATGTATTCTTCATGCTTGGAGTGTATCCTTCACTGTAATTTTGTGCAACATAGTTGGTTATGCCCATAGAGATCTCTGAGAATGCATTAGTGTATTTACTAAGGTTCACTAATGCAGCTTCACGTTCACTACTGGAATGAACGACAATTTCTTTTGGCATGACAAGTACATAGGAAGGCTGTGCTTTTGTGACTATGAAGTTGTTTTCCTAGTGAAGACAAACACAAGGAAAATAAAGTTTATCTTGCCTTTTTTTCCCCCGTTTATTCTGATCCATCTTAAATTATAGGTCTATTAAGAATTCATATGTGTTCTGTATGAATGCAGGCTGGCTCTTTTTTTTTGAAATGCATGTTTCTGAAACATGTTTCAAAACCAAATCCAGGTACAGAGAAGGTGGGGAACTGTGTTAATGTTAGACATGCTAGACATGGTATTATTTGGCCAGATTTCTTTTGAAATACAGCCACCAGCACTCGTCTTTTCTGCCTTTTCATGATGTAATGTATTGGAAAAATATATATAATAGGAGACACATTTACCGAAGAAATTAAGTTTCATAACCTTGAATTCTTGACTATGAGAGAATTATTACGTTTCTGAGCAGTGGATACATCTGAACATCCAAGGATATCTGGTCACCTGATCACTACTTTCATTAGAAGGAGACAGTTTCTCATGTCCCAGGATTGTTATTTTCTAGATAAAATTACTATAAATTCACAATAAGAGCCGTTTTATCAAGATGCACTGTCTTTTTTCTTAGTTTTTAAGATTCATATCTCTCTGTGTTCTGTACATAAAATGACATATGAAGAATAATACTTGAAGTCTTGAATAATAATCTGTAAGAGTCTATTTTTAAGTGTAATATATCATCTTTTCTTACTATTCTTCTGTTTTGATGGGAGAACTGGAAATAAGATGTGAACCTTTCTATCCTTTTCCCTACATTCTCCTTTAATAATGTCCCTACAACATATAAAGTAGTGAAATAAAAGATGCTTTCCCCCCTATATTATTTTCTATATAGGGTAATCTTAAGATTAAAGATAATTATTCAATTTCAATAGAACAAATATCAGCCTGTGATTATTTTATTTCTTTTTATCATTATTTATTTATTTATTCTATATCGGGATGTTAGGGTCAGGTTTATCAGGTTTATCACAGTGAAACTGCTCAATGGCACCTCAGAGCTCAACACAAGCTTTCTGAACAAACTAAAAGGTTTGGACATGTTTGAACACGCTCTGAAATCTGCAGTCTACTCTCATAGGATGTATGGTGTTTATATTCCATGTTTCCTCCTCCTCAATTCTTAAAACATTATTTCTCTAGTTAACTATTTATTTCTGTTGTAGTAGTGTCTGAAAGCTCTGCTTCACTTGGCTGGAAATATGTAACAGGGGTTTTGTTTTGCTTTATTTTCCTCCAGCATCCTAATCAGTTGCTTTCAATTCACATACAGCTGCTGAGGTTTCAGGCTGTGTAACACAAGTTTTATAGGTTTCAAGAGAGGCACACTGAATTGCCTTGAGATTTTGAGATGAAAGGTGATGTATGAGTTCAAAGTAAGACCCTATTCACTATAATGCAAATAAGAGCTGAAGCAAACAAATATGTACCTGAAAGGCTGAAAACGGGAAATTTGAAGCATCTTTCATCATTGATTGTTGAAATTTTAGGAGTGCATGTTCCTCCTTACAGTCTGACCATTGGAGGAAAGAGGACAACAGAAGACAAAATGAAAAATACATTGTGTCTCACATGCAAACCGTCGAGAGATTTCTTGTTGAATAATTTAAGACACCTATAATTAAACTGAAATTAGGTCTTTTAATCAGTAAGATTCTATTTATTTTGTAATGTAGATATTTAATTGCTTTCCATACAAAATCAAGTTGTAATTTTGTTGTGTTATTTTTATTTTAATACCAACCAATAAAATATAGACTTTTTTCCTTTTTTTTTTTTANNNNTTTTTTTTTTTTTTAATGTGTGATGTTTGCAGGTTTAGATGGAATTACCTGAGGAAACACAGCCAAACCCCCCTCAAACTAAGCCTAAACCAAACCAAACAAACAAAAAAACCCAAACAGCTGGGAATTTTTATGAAAGTTGTAGTATAGAATTACAGAGTGATTTGGGTTTGAAGAGACTTTTAAAGATCATTTAGTCCAGCTGCCTCTGGCACGGACAGGGACATGTTTCACTATACATTTCACTTCAAAACCAATGGTTTTAAATTAAATGACTGATTGTGAGACTCCAATTAGCAACAAATCTGGAAAAAAATCAACAGTGACAGCAGAGATGAGTGAAGGAGTGGGGCACCTGTTTGGTGGGGGTTTTTTTGTTTGGTTGTTTTAACATAGGTAGTTTTTTTACTATTTTAATTATAACTTCTTTCGATTCTCATTTTTATCTTTGTCAGGTTCAGTATGGGGTCATGTATATTAGTATTTTGGAGCAAATATCCTATGTGTTTCCAGTTTCTGTGTTTCTTCATGAAGTGGTTTTAGCATGATCTGGTTTCCTTTGGGAGGGAAGGGAAGGGAAGGGAAGGGCAGGGAAGGGAAGGGAAGGGAAGGGCAGGGAAGGGAAGGGAAGGGAAGGACAAAGCACAAAAAATGGTTTGCCCTAGGAGTGCACATAATGCACTCCAACTGCATATTCAGTACATGGAACAAATCTAGATATCATGGAAATAAAGACTCTGGAAAAATACACAGTGTGTGATGTCAGGAACCCACACTGAACTGTTGCATTTTACAGATCTTAGCTTTCCAGTTTTCACATCTTGGTGATAACTAGTCAGCTTCTCTTATAGCAAGTATAAGGGTGCTTGCTTGTGTTCTTCCATGTACATACCTGTTCATATAGTATTTAAACTGCACATAGGTTAATAAGAAGAATATGTAGGTTGTAACAAGGATCATGTGACAGGAGTTGAGCCTAAGAGGGAAACAAAGAAATTGTGTCTCCGGTTGTCAGACAATTTGTAACTGTATAAGGCAGAATTAGGTGAAACACAGCCTCATGCAGAATTTCAGATTCCTAATCCCTAATAATTTTCAAGGATTATTAATTTTTTTTTCCCTGGAACAAAAAAATGTTAGTACTGAAGTTCACCTTTCTTTCTCTGCGTGTTTGCTTAAGGAGAGAACACTGAGTTGAGTATGTGGTGAAAGCTGAGGATTTTACTAAGACATTTTAGTTTGCTTTGTTTTGTTGGCTAAAGCGCTTTATTTCCTTCCACGTCATGCCCCAAAATCCAACCAGAAACCTTCCAGATACTGACTTGTTAATATTTCTGATTACTATCTTTGCAGGATAAACTGTGTTTTATATGCCTTACAAGATACAACTAAATTAGTAACTAAAGAAGTTTAAATTAAGCTGACCAAAATTCATATACTTACCCGTGTTTTCTCTCTGATTTGCAAAATTGCATTAAAATTCACTCCAAGTTGAGAGGTTTTTTATATTTTTGTTTGATTTTGTTTGTTTGCTTTTAATTGTTTTATCATGATCTGTTTACACAGAGAATGTATTAATATCAATGGCTAGGACTGCAGCACATCCAGTCCCACCCAAAATCAAGAAGTGTGAGTGTCACGATACCAGAATCCTAAAGCAAGGCAGACTGAGAAACTTTTTAATCCCTCTAGAAATATATACTTATTTCAGCTACACTTACATGTTTTGCATTTACTGAACAATTGGGTCTCGTCAAGTGCTTCAATATGCTCTGAGGGGTGGTTGTTGGGACAAAGGCCAAAGAAGCTTCTGTCTAAAAGATTTAGGCTGAATGCAATGCCTTCAGCATTGAACATGGAGGCTCTGTGACGCTGCTGGCTTTAGTGACATAACCCCTAAGGAAATCAGCTGAGGTCAATCATGCCTTTTCATTTCACCTGGTAGAGATCTGTTAATGTGAGTACATGTTTTACCTCTGGGGAGTGGGGATCAAAGTAAACCTCAACAGTCATGTCCCAAATATTTTCAGTCTTTTAATGCCTTTTTGATGAAACCACAGTCTACGTCTCTTTCTCGGTAGTGTACTTATTCATCATTCTCAGAATGCTCTAGAATTAAGGCTATGTTCACATGTATTCAGCTGAATCTCTGCTTGTTTACAGTTTAGGGTGGGGGCCTGAATTTCCATGATATTGAGAATTCAGATCTGAGAAAGTTATTGGTTGTAGATACGGAGAATGTCAGAAATCTAGCTCAGTTGAAAGTAAAGAAAATATTTGCAAAAGTGCCTGTTTACTAGGCAGCATGACTGGCACTGGCTCTTAGAAATTATTCTCTTAAAAAAAAAAAATTGTATCCAAAATTTGAAATAATAAAATATTAAACTTCAGCTGTTATGTGTAATAATAACCTCCTGCGCTTGAGCTATCTAAATAACAACTTTTTACATAACGGCTTGAAATAAGTGACTTTGTTGAAAGCTTTGTCACTAAACTGATATCTAGAAAACTTCAGTTCTTTCTTCCTTATAAACTATTGCAATCAGAGTGGTTCATAGTTAAAGATCAACAACCTGTTACAACTTTTTTTTAACAAAACTTTTTAGTGGTCTGGCAAAACATCAGTCACTTTTTTTGTCTTGATGATTATCTACTAAGGCTCAACATATTAATTGTTCAAAATTTTAGCTGTCCCTTCGTTTTCTGTAATCAAGGGGAAAACACTGCCACTTTCTCTCCTGGAACATTCAAAATGAAGATAATGATAGGCATTAAAAGCAAAACAGAAAGAACATGTTTTGGAAGAGTGATTTGAGTACAAGCAGTTATGTTTGGGAAACTGAAAATTTCCTCTACTTAGATTTTTGAGTACATATGTATTATGCAATGCCCTGCCATTTATCAGCTTTAAAAGTTTAAGTATTTCTCTCAGATAGAAAAATCTAGGGTGGTGCTATGATTTTCTTCTTTTTTTTTTTTTTTCCTTTTTAGACCTGTGGCTTGAAAGAAAGTAACAGTAAGAATGAATTTTATGCTAGTAGACACTTTTAAGACTAGATTTAGCTGCAGTCGCATTAGCTTAGATAATGGGAGAATTTTTCTTCATTGAAAATGTTCCCTGTCGCTTAAGAAGAACTCACTGAGGCAGCCTGCCATCTAGCTTTTTCACAGCAAAATAGGCTTGCAGACTGCAGATGAGAGACTCGAGAGCAGAGACAATTTTAACTTAGCCATCCCTAATTTATCTCAAGCTTTTTCAATTCATCTTCACTGCTCTATGCACATTGGAACACCAGATTGTCAACCCCTGGGAACAGAATGCAACCAGAGATCTGGAGAGCTGTCACATCCTGAGAAATATTTAAATTGTGCTGATTTTCTTCTGGAGTGCTGAGCAGAGGGAATGAAACTCTCCATCAAGTCATAGCTTTGCGGGCAATAGATCAGAGGATACTGCCAGTTTTTCTAATGGATTATTGTTATCGGGCAGGTTCTTCCTGAAGGTATGTAGTTACTCTCTCAATTCATTACCCACACTATTTATCAGGTAATGATCTAATGAACTAGTAATCCAGATACATTAAGAAAAATGTTAACTAAGTAATCTGTATTGATTGAATGATGGCACTTTATTGCAGCCTGTTTGCAGGTAAAATACTCTATCTACTTACTATAGATATGTTGTGCCTGCTGCCAAGTGCTTTGTCAGCAATCCCCCCAAGCAAAAAACAATCTCTAACCTTTAAACAAAAAAAGGAAAAATCCATTGTGCTGAATATAACATTGCCACAAGTTGGGACTGACTGTCCAGAGAATGTTGTTTTTCTGAAACAATAAATAATGAAGAGCAAAATAGTACTTCTGATTTAAAATTTGTTATAGGTGGGTATTTAATTTGCAAAATATTTTCCAAATGTGAGTGTAGGCAGAACTCCCCTTAAAGTACCACGAATTAATTGTGGAGTTAGATATTTTCTTGTTTGCTACAATGTTCCACCCTTTCGCATGGGGAGTTAGGGTATTTGATACTCAAAATCTCTGATGTTAGATATGTAACAGAAGCCTGTTGTTGCATCTGTGCTGCCAGACTCCAGGAGCTTCTTAGTAAAGCATAAGGATTATATATCACAACAGGGGTTTTAAAAACACAATCTGTAAAGGAGAATTTCTTGCCTTTTAAACTTTTGTGTTTAAATAGGAGTTACAGCATCTGTCTCCTAATCTGAAATGCTTACTGCTTGTCTGTCAGTGTGGCTTGTGAGGCAGGCTGACCTAAAAATGAAAGCTCTCTGAATTGCAGAAACAGCCAGACATTTTTGAACTATTCCAAGCGCGGGAGTTGCTGCAGATACAGAAACAGTACTGCCACATTCACGTTAAAGTCCTGGCCTTGTTTCATTCCTGAGTTGCCACGCTACCCAAGTACAAGCCCTGAGATCTGAACACGAAAAGACAGATGCACAGCTAAGCAAGAGTTAAGCCCTGTAAAAAATAAAAAAACTCTTCTTGTCCAGTGTACTTGCTATGCTGCTGTCATGCTACCAAGAGTAAATGATGTATGAGCTTGTGTACGGTGTACTTGATAGTGCAATGGATATGCTGAGCTGGATGTTTAGTTACAACTGACAGATGTTTGTAATATTTTTTACGATACTGCTGAAAGAAATTAATATGATAGTAATAGGTGAAAAAGATAGGGAAGAAGGAGATTTCAGAAGCCCACAAGGGTTAAAATCGGTATGTCTGAGATAAGGGCATTTTCTCAGGTGTTTGACTTCCTCTCTTTATGGAATATAGAATTTTCAAGGCATTAATAATAAATTAAAGCAATATATGTTGTTCCTGTATGCAACACCTGAAAGTTTCTTTGCTCTAGAGCCTTGGAAAGGCTGAAGGAAAAAGAAGAGAGATTGATCCTGTCCCGTTTTCAACAAACTTTGTTGAAAGTTCTTCCTCTCCTATGGACCTCAGAAAGAATGAGGCAAGGAGGCTTTCATTAAACTCTCCCTAGAGGCTCCTACCATTAACAAGCTATTTTTTATAGGAAGTATGTACACTAGCTGTGTTTTTCCCAGTTTCCCAAGCTTCTTGTTTAAGCACATAAAGCCCTCTTAAAATGCTTCTGGATACCCATGGATATTTCAGCATTTTGTGCAATCACTTATGGATGTCATAGCCTGAGATGGTAACGCAGGCATTTCTTATCATATGTTGTTCATATGAAAACATAGGTTTTACAGATCAGATTCCTTTTAGTCTCCTTTGGGTCTGGTTGTAAGTTTCCTTTTAAATGTTGAGTTATTTAAAACATTAGCTAATTAAATATATTTGTTTCTGATATAAGGCATTGGAGAGTAACCAGTAGCAACATAACAATATCTTTGATTTTTTTTTTCTTCAAAGTAAGGTGAAACAAGGCACATTAAAAAAATACTTAAATGGGAGGGTAATACTAAATAATAGGAAATAAATGAAGATTGATATCATTGTGTTCTATCTTTACCTTCACATTGCTATTTTTCTTGTTATCTACTATACTGTGCAGCAATAGCTATTCCCTCTTCTCTTGATAGAGATCTATGGTGTGCCTATAGATTCTCCGATTTTCATCTGGAACTTTCTGCTGTCTTCTGAAATCGTTTTAGGCCATTAATGTAAATAACTGTATGGCAAAATATGGTATAACATAAACAGATGAATCTGCTCTGGGAAGGAAGAAAACTTAAGTGCAAATTGTTACGGTGTTAAATCCATTCTATTTAAAGCATAGTTTTCTGACTGTCTTTGTTCCAATGATAGTCCTGTTCTACTGTTAGCTTACTATTCTGTCTTCTTTCCTACACTAACAATTAAAAAAAAAAAAAAAAGAATTTACAGCAGTACAGCAAACTTACCTATCTTGTTTGCATTCTTCAGCAATCCTTAGCCAGGACCATTTATCTCCTCTTCTCCACTTTGCTTGAGTAAGCAAGCCTAAGTGTTGACTGTATTCCTTCCTTGATATCTTCTCAGGTTCCATTCCTTTCTGTTCTGCAGTGTGCTGGACAAATCATAAAATCAAAAGATCAAGTTTGAGTTTTTTCTGCAGTGCTCTTGGTTTTCCCTTGTGCATATTTAACAGCCAATTGAGGTTGGAGTTTATTCTTCTCCCAGATTAAGCCTCTAGAAGGTAGAAATACTATGCAGAACTTTGTGCAAAAAAGGTATCTTCTCACTGGTGTTATATTCTTCCTTCTTACTTGTTTTATATTGGGAAATGTTTTTGTGCTAACTATCCTAATTCTATACAGTGGTTTATATGATGGTGGTTTTTATAATGTGGTTTAGAGACTTTTTTTTGGTTTAAAAAAAAAAAAAAAAAGGTTGTTTGACATTATCTGTTCTCTGAACTCTAACAGGCGACTACTGGAAAGAGAGTGTAGAAAAAGAAGGGGCTAGGTGCCCGGATGACAATAGGGTTTCCAACATAGGAATGAATGTTTTCTGGCAAAAACTGGGTATTTCTAACATGAGGATATGCTATGGCCTTATTTGTTTTTTCATTTTATGTCTTTCTAGGTCTCAGAACTGACTTGTCACTATTTACAGCATTTATGAAGTGTATTCTTTTGTTTCCAGTGTATCTTTTATGCAGACCACTAGCTAGGCAACACATTCAATTATGTAGCAATTCTGTTAAGACTTAAGTAGGTCTAATGACATGCAGCAAATATGTGTTTTCACACAACCTAATTTCACAGTTTCGAGTAAGCAAGAGGGAAAAGATGGTTTCCCTGAGAATCAGATCTAATTATTGTAAAGCACATCAAGAAACAAGGGTGGAAGGAACATAAGAAGCTAGTTCACATTTGCAAAGCTGTCTTATTTTGGTTGAAATGCTTCAGCAGGTTCTCAAACTGTGATCCAGCTTCTTAAGCCATGGGATGCTCTGCCTAGCTATAAGTCCAAGTCCAAGGCTTCACATAAGTCTTGTGATGTATTTTCAAGCCTCTTATTTCAGTCATGCAGAATAGCTGAGATTTTAGTAGACATTGATACTTGGACAACTGCTTAGATATTTGTTAATTTTTAATGAATTTCTTTGTTCTACGGCTGACCTTAGTTTGATGTATCTTAAGCAAAACATTTTGTTTTGAAAAACTTCCAAAGATTTGAGTTTTTTTGTTGGTGCCCATTGCCCCACTCCTCACCCCTCCAAATGATTTAAGGCAGATGAACAAATTCTGTTTCTAATAATTTTGAAGAATTATTCTTGTTCTTGATTTGACGCTCCAAATTTTCATTATTTTAAGAGTATGAAATATGTGTATTTTTATATGGGTATTACTTGGGATACACTTCTAAGATGTGTTGTCATTACACACATTTAATTAAAGAAAAATCGGGTTCTAATTTAACTAATTTTTGAGTAGCAATTAACATTAGGAAAGCTTGGCAAGCATGCGTATTTTAACATGAAGCAAGAAGCATTTCTAATTTGTGTTTTCAAATGTGTAGAACATTGCTGTATAAGTAATGATGGAAGAGTTCTCTATAAAATCAAAGTATACCCTGAATCAAGGAGGAGTTCGTAACTGTCCCTAGTTAAGCTTTACCTTTTTTCTCCGGTATTTGCTTTTTTTCTTTTTGCTCAGCTTTCATTTGTCAGGTTGAGTTTTTCTGGCACTGTATAACAAGAGTGAGAGAAACTAAAATTTAAGAGTTTCTACTTTACAAAGCTGTTATAATTGAGGAAATATAGGGACCAGTATGCTTTCTCCAGCTATTTGTTCATATACTGATAGAAGTAACAGAAGTTAATAAGTTATTTTATCTGTCTTCTGCTTGTGAAGTCATGAAGAAAACAGACATTGCCAAACTGAACAGATAAAAAAAAGAAGTCAGACTCTCAAAATATTCAAATACTCTAAGAAAAATATTTTGGTCTCTTTTCTGTGTTCTGTATTCCCAGGAGATAGATCCACTGCAATTAATGTAGCACAGTCTCTGAAACTTAGGGATGATTTTTAGCAGTATGGAAACACTGAAATATCACTCCTTTATCTGGCCTTCTTTGCTGAGCAGTTGATTCAGTCCTCCTCCACTCCCTCCTATGTAGAAGTTGATATTCTCCTTCTTGCTGTAGTCCATATTAACCATCATATAATAAGTTTTCCTATTGTTCCTTGCAGGAAGTGAGGGTGTGCTTGAGCACGACACAACAGCTGAGCCAATTTAGCATCTTGCCAACGCTGAAAGGATGTCATGCTATATCCTTCCTTCTTCTGGAGAGGCTTTCCAGCAGCTTTGACTCTGGAGCTTGCCAAACTCCTCAATGACCCCTTCTAAGCACAATTGTGATGGAAAGCTAACTCAGCAGAAAAAATGCATAGTTTTCCAATAATTTAGTAATATGAATTATGTCAGCTAAGGACCTGATGAATCTGAGACTTGGACACGTCAGCAAAAGTCCAGGGTGACTGAGGCTGTTAGATGAATGGTTGGAAAGGTTTTCTCCTTTTTGCTGCAGTACACTGCTGGATTACAACAGCTATAACATTTAACCTCACCTTTAAACTGCCTTTCACCCCTTGTATGTCTCCCTTGCCTCCTGTCAAAAAATGTCAGCTGAGGAAAAGCAAGATCTCTGCTCACTTTCTGAGAAGGTCTTATTGCTCTGGTGTGTGCCTCCTTGGGGAAAAGCAGCCTGGGAGCCAAACAGAGAGACCGACACCACTTAGAGCTTTGAAATCTTCCTTGCAGTCACAACATCCACTGCAACTCCAGTCAAAGTGGTAAGTCAATAAGGATCTCTAAGAACCGGCTATGTAGTCTATTAGATCTAGTTAAACAAGGCCTAAACCTGATCAGTTTTACAAAAATGAGAAAATATGCTTACATACTCAATAGGGAATATTTAAGATTTTCTTCTTTATATTTTCTTTCTTTTTTTTCTTGGTGCAAGTTTTCTTCCAAAACACTTTCAGGTTTTTTGCCCATTTTTTTTGGTAGTTTTGGGCCTGCCAGTCCTGTGCCCTCCTCTTCAAAGTCTTGGGGTTGGATTGTTTGTTTGTTTGTTTGTTTGTTTGTTTCTTTCTTTCTTTCTTTCTGGCTCCACTGCAACACTGAACATTAAAGGAACTGGCCACACTATGCCAAGTGTCTGAGTAAATCTTGAAATAGGCAGTCCTTTAGCTGTTTCCAAGTCTTTACTGTGTGTGTTGCTACATCTTAATCTTCAGCTTGATCAGAACCACCTTTTTTTTCCATTTATTCAGACAAAACATAATTCTTGAATGGAAATCCTACCTAATACAGTAAAATAGAATCACACAATAGCTGAGGTGGAAAGGTATCTCTGGAAGTTATCTGGTCCACCTCCTGTACTTAAATGACCACCTAGAGTCAGTTGTCCAGCACCACATCCTGTCGGTTTTTGAATATCTCCAAGGATGGAGACTCCACAATTGCTCTGGGCAGCCTGTGCCTGTGCTCAGGCAGGCTCACAATAAAAAAGTGTTTCAGAGGGAACCTTCTGTGTTTCAGTTAGTGCGGGTTTCCTCTGGTCCTGTCACTGGGCACCACCACTCAAGCCTGTCTCCATCTTCTTTGCATCCCCCCTTCAGCTATTTATACACTTACTTATACACAGTGAACAAGTGAGGGACTCCTATAAGGAATCCCTCCATTGTGGTTTTGATATCAAGGGTTTTATAAACAATCAATTTGCCCCCTAAAATTCTGAGTTATCTTCAAGATGGTGGCAAGAACTAAGTAACTGATGAGGACCTAGTGATCTAAGTGGTAATATTATCTCAGTAGAAGCCAATATAGCAAATGAAGTGTCTCAAATCTGTCAACATTTTTCGATTATACTGCACTTAAAAGACAATCTATAGATGGCATGTACTGAAGGAAAGGAAGAAGCAAGACTGATGGTTCTCCAGTATGCAACTGTCAGTCTCTCTTGACTGATTGGTTGGTCTGCTATGTTAAATTACAATGTATTCTTCTATTTTTCCACTGCTGAGAGTATTTGTCATTATTTTATTGGACTAGATACTTCATTTGAGTGCTTAAAAGTCTTAAGTGTTAGGCAAATGAGACTTGATATTTTAGCTTTCCAGGTTTCTGAGTGGAAAATAAAGCTGATATACACGTATATTGTGAATAAATTTAGTTGAAAGTCAGCATTAAATAAGGAGGCACTGACTGCAAATGGGTTATCCCCAAAACTGCTTGTTTACCTTTCTTCTGAATAGAATTACTGTGGTATCTTAAGGGGAAAAGGTACAGTGATTTATTATTGGAATGGAGCTTATTCATAAAAGGTTGCCTGTACTGAAAGTGAAATTAAGTGTACGAGTCAGGATATTTGCAACAAGTTTAAAGCATCTCTTGCTTCCTTAGCCAAGTGAATCACATTTTAAGACCACAGAAGACAAAACGCTATATACATATGTATATATATATGAGATTCTATTATTGTTTTTATACTAATAATATTTTGTTATTGTATTAATATGTATTGTTATCAATATATTATCATCTAAATCCTGTTAGAAAAGTGTTTTAAAAATAAAAATTAAGCATTTTGGAATTAGGCATGATGGAAAATGCAAGAAATAGTAACTCCTTGCACACTTACTAGTAGCACTAGCTCCAGGCAGCTAGTGTATTTCAAACCTCTGTGCACTGAATGGTACTTGAACTGATGAGATTATTCTATTTTTCCTGTAGTTGCCAAAAATAGCATAATATTTAGTATGTGGTATTATATGCTTTCTCACTTTACTTGCATAGATGGATCCATACTCCTGAGGACAAATGTAAAACACAACATACTTTCTTTTTGAGTGATAATACATATGCAGATACACTGAAGGACACTTTAGTATAAAACAAATGTTTCATCTTCCCTAGACATCTCTGAATTGCCTACTATTAGAAGTGTTTAAATGGCATACAATTTTATTTTGTTCTTATGATGTCTTTGTATATTTTAATAGTATTACTCTGCCATCACTGGCTTTGGCATTTTACTTTACTACTTGCAAATGCTATTACAAACTACATATTGCAAGCATCATAATGTTCTATGAAGATACCAAGTGGAACTTAATATACAAATCCGTATCGTTTTGTTGGTTGCTTTCTTTAGTTTACTATTATGTGAAAAAATGAATTAGCAGGAACAAAAACTGAATTCTTATTTGAACTTGAAATGACCTGGCTATATAAAGGTGGCAATGGCATATTTTCTCATATTAATTTTGAGTAAATATTGGTAGACAACCATGTTTACAGAAAAGGTTCAAATTCCATACTGAAAGTATCTTTGCATGTCTGAAATGAAAGAGGAAGTATAAGAGATGGATAGAAACCTAGATAAAATTATGAGCAGAAATGTTGAACACATGGCAACATTCCTTATAGTGCATTCTTTCATAATGATCATGGTAGAGAAAACTGCCAGGATGCATGAGTTGAACAATAAAGAGCAAGTGATTGTGTTTTGAGATGATAAAGATCATTTACTGGATTTGATGCATTTATTCAAAATAAAAGCACTACAAACAATACATCTAATGGTATAAGAATGGCAGACTTCCAGGTCATGTTCGGGGGGTACTTGGCTTCTGTGTGCAATAAGGTAGTCTTCTAAGTACATACAGATGAAATCTATTAATTCTTTCCTAGAAAGAAATGTGAAAAAATATTCTGTATTGATAAAACCATAGGCAAACCCAGTGCCCAGGAAACATAAAACAAAGTTCTCTAAAAAATTCTTAATCCATAATTCCATGTAGGTATCTGACTTTTTTTTTGAACAAAATCTGCAGGATGTCTTTTCAAATTCTGTATTTCTATGAGCATATAAAGGCAAACTATTGATTTCTAATAGCTTGAAGCTTCCCAGCCTTAGGGGTATTTTAGCTAAGGGAATGAATTTTTCCTGTGAGTATCCCCTCTACCTATAATAAGACATCCATACAAGACATTCACTAGCACAAGATCTTCTTTATGTTAGCTTTGTTCCATAACCAGGGATTCCTGCAGAGATTTCCTGTAGGTCCCTTACCTGTTCTGTGGTGAGGATTTGAATTTTTCAGTGTTGTCAAATGGTCTAACTGAATCTCAAGAATGCGTAGCTGATATGCTGTACCCATTTCCATCCACAGATACAAGGTATGCAAGTAAGCACGTTTGGTTCAATGCCAAGAGTGCCTGTCAAAATTCCCAGCTTCAAATGAAACCTGCCTTACCCAAGGAATACACATACAGGGCTCATAAAGAGAACAATGCAATGCTTTGGAAGGCCTTAAAAAGCATTTTAGTTGTCAGTTCTGTATTTTTTTTTTTTAATTATTATTTGGATATGTTAGCTGTAATATAAAACATTATTTCATCATCAAATGAAAATCTATTTGACTAAAAAATAGAAAAGGGTAAATTCTGAACTTTACCAGTTCATCATGCCAAATTGAAGTAGTTTATCAACCTGAAATCTTATTCTTACTGATTGAATTATTAATGCAAAACAATCTGTCGCATTTTTTAAAAAACATTACAAATTTAACACATGGAATTGGTAATATGTGTGCAGTATCCTGATGTATTTTGTTTTCAAGTGAATTATTTTCAGTACCTACAAATTTTATAAACTATTAGTACATGTTCTCTGCCTTCTTACTTCGTCTTATACTCCATTATTGTCTAAAAAGTAAAAAAAAAAAAAAAAAGTGACCAAAGTAGACTTGCTTCTTATGTTAGATGACAAGTTTTTTTGTGTGTATGTTTATGAGTAGGTGTAGATACATAGATAGAACAATGAAAAATACTATTTTGAGACAAAAAAAAAAAACAAACACTTTGACCCTGAAATGGAATATTTTAACTTAATTTGAAAATTAGTTTGAAGATCCATGACATTCTTATGTATACAATTAAAAACCCCTCTATCTTCTGTAATCTTCGCACACAAATACTAAGGAAACATAAGACACTCTACTTAGCAATTAAAGTACTGCTTAGCAGTGTTTGGGTTAGTATTTTGAGGCTGAGAGATAACTGTTTTGTATAATGGACTGATAAAAGATAATTTATTTTACCTCTCAAAGATCTCTAATATAGCTTATAAAAAAGTAGAAACAGACTATTTCGTAAACACAAAAACCATGCTTATCTTCCTGAACAATGATTTTTCTCAAAAGTGGTTATATGCCTCACTGTACATTTTTGGGAGCCAGGAATGAGACCGAGATATAATTTTCTGGATAACAATGTTTGCCTTTTTCATAGAAACCCTCTTTTGCAAAAGACAGGATTAAAGAATTTCTTAAATGTGAAAGGTTTGTACCTTTCAGTGTAAGATTAATTAAATTCTAACTGGTCTATTTCAAGTAACACTTCTCTACCTGTTTTCCCTTCTCCTCCGTATTTTCCCCATTTCTTCCTTGGACCACAATTCAACAACCTACATGTCAAAAATGCTAAGGAAGCTAAGCAGCTTCCTTCCTCTCTCAATTCTTTCCTGACACTGATATTGCAGAAAGGGATATACAGCTGGCTACATGTCTAACTGGAAAATACAAAAGAAAATGTGCCTTTCTAAAATATTTTCCATTCCCATTTAAGCCGTATAATTGGAGAAGCTTGTGGGATAATTGCTTTGGAAACTTTGGAAACTGAGGCTGCTTAATTAGCCTTTCTGTTTGCCACTCTCACTGTAGTGGGTGTTTAAAGGGGCACTGATTGAAAGCCCTGTTGTCTTTATAAGGGTTTCTCCTGCTGAATGCAAGGGCTAGCTGGCAGAAACAACAGAGGCATCATACTTCAGTTTTTAATGTAGTACAGCATAACCAGGAGCAACCTCATTTTAGCAGCATGGAGGTCAGTGTGTACAACCTTCAGAAGGTCAGTAGATTACCATCCAAATTTGTGTGGAGTTCCATGTCACAGCTTAAATTGCTGCTGGTTGCCTTTTGGTACTGGTGCTCCATATTGCAATTTCACTGTAAGCATATTTAGTATTGCACATCCTTGATGCTGCAGCCTTGCTTTTGAGCCCTTGGTCTCCAAAGGAATCCTTAAAAATGAGCGGTGAGGCAGTGTAAATGTGTCCCGCAGCTTGCTTAGTGCTCTGTTTACTGTATGGAGACAGACACCAGTGTTCTGGCCACTTCTGCCACCACTGTAGTCGACCGACATATTTTAATTGAGCAAAATTCCATTTAAGTTTCTTGCCCTGAAAATGCTCTGTTCATACCACAATCTTGCACAAGTATTTCTTATTCAGTAGGAGCTTGATTACTGAAACAGTAGGTTCACATGTAGATTTAATGATGACCAGTTCTGCTTAAAAACCAAGTTACATGTTTCAGTAATGCACATATTCATCAACTGAGATATGTACTATTCCCAGACTGTTGACATGTATAGTGATTGTTTTAATGAAAGGAGTTTGTATAATGTAGAAGGAATGCCAGTGTGGTATGGTTTAATCAATTAGCAGAGAAGAAAACAAAAATATCCTCTTCCTGTAGTTACTTGACCCAATTGCTCCACATGCCGCTGTTGGAGCAGATGATGGATATTTAGTACTAAATAGGTGCTCTGGTTTGTATGCTGAAATATTACCTCATCACTTATAGAATTTTGTTATAGAACTGATATATTACATTACTTTGTCATATTGTGTCGAGTTGAATTGACTTACAATGGGAACTATATAATATGATGTGACACCCTGTAATTTGCTGCAATTTTGCATAATATAATTTAGCAGGTCAGAAATGTAAAACAAACAAAACATTGTCCATAATGAAATTCATGCTGCTCATTTAGGCAATTGTGAAAATAAATTTTGCCAGAAAGTAGAGTAGAAATGTATCTCACATGATGGGTATTTCACTAGAAATATTCCCTATACAACACAGTAGAATTGTTTAAGCAAAAGAAACCTTGGAGCTCATGAATACTTAGTCTTCCTGAGAATGGGTCTAAGGAATACCTTGAACTGATGCTGTTTTCCTCAAAGTTCATCAGAATACAGCACACTAGCGTAGGGCCTGGCTTTACAGTAACATTTTAGCACAGTGCATGTCAACCTTACTTCCCAAATCATTAACATAGGTATGCTAGTGATCAAGCTTAGACAGAAAAAAATGTCTTTACATGTAGGAATTAGTGTACTCATCTTGCAGCTTTGTATCTGATCATTAAGTCAAGAGAGTTATGTATATAACGTGGAATCCCTGTCGGCTGGAACTGACAGTATCAGGCGGGTGTCACCAGCAATATGAAAAGCTGATTGACAGAAACTTCATTACTTTATTCGGGGCTTAGCTTTGCTTACTCCAAGTAACCCCTTCTTATCAGCCTCAGGTACTCACTGGAGCATAAAGCCCTGGGGGCTACAGAAAAGGAAGACAAACAAGATGAATGACAGAAAAAAGATAAAGTTATTCCATTTGTCATACAGTAATTTACTTTTTTTAGTCTGTCCATATAAATGGGAGAAAAACTATGCTTCAAATAAAGCAGGAGAAAATCATACATGTTATTTCAAGTGATCTTCGACAAAATTGCTTTACCAAGCTACAGGTATATGAAATAATCTAAAATTGAAATTCATGCTGAGCTTTGGGATGCAGCAATCTTCTAGCTTTGCTACAACACAAATGTTCATAATGGCCAAAGAGTAATATATGAAAAAGTACTAAATACTAACAATCCAAGGCAAGATTGTGTATTTAAAGATGTATTGTAAAAGTTTATTCTTTATTTGAGATATAAAAATGAAGAATCTAACTTTATAAACATTTCATATCATACATTGTTGAATAGTACTGGGATTCTTGATAACCACTCCTTTCAATATATCTCACTGTGTTTTACTGGAGGGAGTTTCTGGAAGAAACAAAACATTTCAGAAACTTTTATTTTAATATTCAGATATATTTTGATTCTTCTATCTTTTCAGTTAAGTAATTTATGATAATTCAATTACTTAAGAAAGAAGATATATTAAAGCAAAGTGTGTATGTTTTTCTTTATCATCCCACAGATTGTCTTGCTTATTTGGGATGAGTTAACGGCAAGAACCATCTCTGATTTTTAAGAATATATATTTCTAGGAAGCTGATCATTTTGAAACTTCATACTTATTTTTTTCAGTCTTACTGTATTGTCATACTGCTAATGTCTGTATACATTAGAAAATATTTTCTTCCCAGAATGACTTCTATTAATTTGGATGCATCTCAAGAACCTTCTGAATTTAAATTCTCACCACCTCCTGGGTTCACTATCTTTTCCTTTTTTTTTTTTTCAATTATTATAGTTACTGATCTATCTTCTGAGAAAATGAGAATTCGATATTAATACTATGCCTAAATTGATATTATTTGCACAACATTTGTCCTATCTGCTTCAATAATAGGAATTTCATTATTTTAAGCAATTCCTGAAGGACAATATATCAGTAAGCCTGTTATTTTTGGTGGTGGCTAACTTTTAAAAACTGTTCCAGAGCCTGTAAATGTTAACATGATTCATAGACTCAGTTTTCATTAACTAACTGCATGCTATGGTAAGAGAGAGCTGACCGTGAAAATAAATCAAGGCCGGATCAAGGAAAAAACAAAATTATAGCAACCTTGCAGCCTAAAATAATTCTGCCAGAATTGCACTGATTTGTTACATTTTTATGTTTCAGATAACTTTATAGGAAAGTCTAT
Source organism: Pampusana beccarii (assembly GCA_013399365.1). Taxonomy (NCBI): domain Eukaryota; kingdom Metazoa; phylum Chordata; class Aves; order Columbiformes; family Columbidae; genus Pampusana; species Pampusana beccarii. Next base: position 378,169 of record VWYH01008874.1, on the reverse strand, counting down.
AACATGGAATTGTACATAAGGTCTGTGTTCTTGCTTCACAGAATCCAAATGGTAGTAGCACTTAGATTACATTTTAAAGTATTTCTGCTCATTCAGTATCCTAAAATGTAAACACTTAATTAGAATAGGCAAAAATGGCATGTTATCGATTATTCTGTCGCACTAGCAGATGGTCTAACTACCTAGCCTGTTCATTCACAATTTGTTGTATATGTGTTTTTTGACTAAAAGGATGTAGTCAAGCAGCAGAGAGGAAGGCTCCCTGGTCACGTTCCTGTGACTGAGGCACTTCGAACAAGAGTAATTTTTCATACAGGAGAAAGTTCTCCTTCCTTGAGGACTCACAGCACTTAGCTGAGAAGAGCTTCTGGAATGTAATGTGAGACAGGCAGTTTCGGAAAAGTCAACAAAAAGAAAGCCTGCAGAGTAGTTTTTCAGCTGGTAAGTCACAGAGAGGAGAAAGTATTTTCTTGGGACTCCCAGTGGGATAACATAGAAACTTTCTTCCTTGTAAATCAAATGAAGTTGTGGGAATGGAAGGAAAAAATCAAGAGGAGGACATTTCCTCCTCCAAACTTCTCAGGCATTTTATTTAATACCTTGTCCAGGAGATCTAAGTTTCTTCTCTCTACAAATTTACGTTCTTCAATATCAGTTTTTTTTGCTGTGGTTTGACAAAACCTCATTTCAGAGTTTAGAAACCATTCATTGTCTTTTGTCAAGCTTATATAAAGAAAAAAGAGGGGGTAGGGTGAATATGCTCATCACAAACTTGTGGCTGACTCATAATCCCATCACAAAATTGTATTTTCTGGAGTATTTGTTCAGTGCCACTCACAAAAGATCAAACTGTTTACATGGAACAGACTTTTAAGCAGTACAGGAAACACTCTCCTGACTTGCGAGCTATCCAAAAAATGAAGTAACTGTTCTCTTACACAGTCAAATAAAAGAAAAAGGTTTTGGTTATGGTATTAGGACTCTTCCAAAAGTCTTCCAGTTGATGTGTCTTTAATCTGAACCACACAAAGAATTGAAGACTTTTTTTCATACCCTTGCTAGTTAGGAACTGCTCCATAGTGTTGCCAGGATTCACACACAAGTGTGAATATTGGTTTTGTGTCCCTGGTTCAAAGTGAATAAAAAAACTATGGTTTTTTTAATGAATTTAGTCTTGCTCCAAAGACTAATATAAGGAACAGGGCCCAAAATATGAGTGTTTTAAGATGACTTTGTGCTGTTAGATGCATTTTGAAAGGTGACATAGATGGATAAGGGAATGTTAAAATGATGTAAAGTTTGTGCGCATGCTTTAGCAAAAAACACAACCTTTGCCACTGGAAGAAAATTGTAGTATTTCAGGATGAAAATGGTACCAAATCAGTACTTTTTGTGCACAAAAGAGGAATATTTTCCCTTCATTTATTTAAAACTAAAACTACTAGGCCAGATGTATGTTTATATATTGTGTATATGACCCCTTCATAAGAGCTGAAAGGGTCAAAGAGAGCTCTTTTTGCATTACCTTTTTGCATGATTGGTTTGATTTCTTCTTTTAATCTTTTGATCTTTAACAGTTAGTGCTGAAGTTCTCACTGCAGAAAAGTAGCTATTTAGAGAAGGTGATTCAGCCCATGGATCATGGATGTAGGTTTTCAGAAACTTAAATGTCAGACTGAAAAATACAGTGAAACTCCCCCCAGAATTTCCATGGTCAAGATTCTGTGAAGACAGACTGTTTAAAAGACTCAAAATTACAAGTGCAGTATGATGTTAGGTATAACTTTATAACCACTACAAGTCTAAGAGATAATTTGAGGTTTCAATCTGCAGAACTACTTCTATTTCAAAATATTGGAAAAAAAAATACTTTGCTGTTAAGATAAGAATCAGTTTTTACAGGTAATCTTTAAAGTAATAAATTCAGTGGAGAAATGTGGTTCAAAAATAAGGTGTAAGTTTCCAGAATGAGCTACAGTTCTTCAGTTTGGCTTTTTAAAGTGCAATTTCTTATCTGAAATTACCTCATTTCGAGATTAGATCTAAGTACAGGACTGATACCTGTTTAAAAGGTTTTAAAAAATTTGTGGTTCACATGCATGGAGCTAGCAAATGCTTCTGATATGCTTTGCGGATCTTGAGAAATACCAGTTATGACTCAGATTTGAAGAATTATGAATCAGTCTGTTTTCATAACTTTTTGAGACTAACAGACTAACTGACAATTAGGTAAAAGCTTTTGCCATATACAAGAAAATGCAGGCTACATTTGTGTTGCTCTTATCTGTTGCTTGAATATTGAGTAGTTTGTCTCTAAATTTAGATTAAAGTGAAGTCTTGAATCTAAAGTGGTCTGTCTTTTTGGTTTTCTCTTGGTACAAAAATCTGGTGAAATGAACAGAATAGAAGAATTTAAAATTTTCACATAGAGTATATAAAAGACTTTTCAATGTATTATGATTCATTTTCTCAGTAAATGGAGCAAGGATATACATTTTTAAATTGTATTTCCTTTCCATAATGTCTCATACTTTCACTGTAATTGTGTCCATTGTTATTAATTGTCTTAGCTTTCACACATAGCATTTTCCAAGCTGTGAACAACTGCAATTTCCATGGAAATAACAAAATCTATCGTTGTTGAACACATTTGAAAGTGGAAATATATGTAATTGTTAAACAGAATATTTAGTTTTATGGGGATTTTTTTCAAGATTCCTGAAGGTGCAGCCGTGAGTTGATGTGCTTTACTGCAAATGTATGTAGTATCTACATCTTTGTAACTAGTTTAAGCCAGAGATTCCACAAATTCCTTTAAGATACGTTCAATTTGAGTTCTCTCTTAATCAGACGTATCCCATTGTTTCAAAGTAAGTTTTTTCCAGTGCTACTGTTTCTCAAGAATGATACCACTTCTTGTTTGCTAAGTTTGTTTGTTTGTTTTTCATTCTGGTATACATTATTTTTTTGTTTTCACAATATGCAACCATTTATTTCCCTGTAGTGGGTACAATGTAATACAGTGCAGAACTGTTGAAATAAACATTTGAAACAAGACAAAGTCTGTCATATCCTTCTCAACAGACCTGTTCTCACATTAAATTGTAAATCTTGTACTATTACTCTGTGATGTTATCTATGTCTAATATACTTTGACAGTTAAAAAGTGCTGAAGAGAAAATCTGAATTTCAAGCTTTGAAGTATTTGGAATATGTAAAAATGAACACTCCAACTAAAAGTGCTGAAGAGAATTCTCCAAATTTCATGGTTTCCCTGACACTCTGATCAAAAAGATTTTTTTCTAAAGTTTGGTTCCTTGCCTGGGGAAACTGGGAAGTGTGAGTTTAATTTAAAAAAAAAAAAAAAAAAAAGGAAACATACAAAGCTCAGATTTGCAATAACTAATGTTCAAGTGAAATTTGACAGAAATAAGAACTAAAATGGGGAGCTTTTAAAATTATCTAACAAAGGTAGGTTTCCTGCACCCACCTAGACATGTAATAATACTGAATAACAGAAAATGAAAAGAGATACAGGAATTATAATAAAAAACTCTGTCACTATCTGTCCTGTTCATTCAGCAGTCTTCAAAAAGAGTGATATGAGAAAGAAATATCAGAGTAATACACACAGATGAAAAAGCCTCCTCTATTGCCAAGAGGCTATAAGGTCATGGACCTGGAGGTAATGAAAAATAGATTCTAAACCATTTCTTTTTACATTGTCAGCTGTAAAATCAGATAGCAAAAGAGAAAGGGAAAAATAAATCCAGAATAACAAAACCAGGTTGTTTGGATTTAATTTAGGAAAGTCTTATAAATTGGGCTACCAGCTTTTTTGCTATCATTTTATGTCTCAATATTTTGTTTAACAATAGATTAAAGATAGAAGGTATGAAAGAAGGAACCTGACTTGCCAACAAAGCATCACCATGCTTGAGTTTACAGATCAGTTTGGTTAGACAGCCAATTATGATAATGTTCCAAATCATCCAGTAGCATGTAGTGAGAATGTCAAGCTGAGTCATTATCTTCAGGTTTTCTTTCCCCATCTTTTTCACTCTGCACCCATTCCACTTCTTTATATTCGTATTTTTCAAATGCACAGTAGCTGAATTTAACAAAGGATTTTATCTTAGTTCTGTGCCCTCATTAAGATTGCATTATAGCTAGTTAAAATTTTCTATATAAAAATCTTAATAAAAAAAACAAAAACAAAAATAAAAACAAAGAAAAGTGGGGAACAAGTTGAAGAAAACAGATTAAAAAAAAGATCTGGAATCTCTTTGAGCCTATTTTTGTTTATATTTAAACAGGTTCTAAGTAAGCATCTATTTCTTTTGGCAAATATTGAAAATATTTATAAATTATTAAAATTTACAAAGCAGTTGGGAACCATCTGAAATTTCTTTATTCCAGTTGATCCCATTTTTTGCCTAGTTCTGTTTTAGCCTCTCATCTCACTTTCTTTTTTAAATGGGCAGTCATTTACTTATGTTTTCTGCAAAATGTGAATGAATGCTAGTATTTTAAAATGGGTTGTGAAACAATATGTTTGTTTATCCTTATCTACTGAAAATTCTTATTGTGTGAGTAACTTCCCCCCCCGCCCAATAGTTTTGATGTTGCATTTGGTGAAGTAAATAGCAATGATATATTTTACACTTTTTAAGAAGAAATAGTCTTTTTTCTTCCCCAAATCCTTTTCCACTTCCACATATCATACTAAATAAAATTTAGCCACCTTTTCATACCACAGTGATCACACAGAACCATTAATTTAGCTAGGAGAAGACTGATAACTGCAAATCAATGAACTTATTGTACGTTAAATTAGAATTGACTGTAGATTTTTTTTTCTTTGGGTATCAGGCTTCTTAATATTTGCTTGACAAAAGAAAATTCTGTTCTGCCATAGAATAATAAGATGTATTCTTCTTCAAGAGAAAGAATATCAGACAGTGGTGTATTTTATTTCTGTAGTAGCATAGCAAAGAAGTTACAATACTTTTCAAGTTTTCTTTGTCATATTGCACTGACTGGCTTCTGCAAGTGAAAAACACCTAATATGCCTTTGCATTTGACATAACATACTTGCTTTAATTTCTCCCTTTATTTATTCATTTATTTTTGGTAAGATAAAACAAATATCTAAACTTAATTTATCTTCAGTCTTGCAATTTGCTTGCGTTTATACCTGCAATATGCAGTCTTCAAATCAAAATCGCTAGTAAAGACAGTTTCTATTTTCAAGTGACTTTCACACATTCTCACTTAAGACATCTTAAATGTTCTGAATTGTCCCCTTGTGTGCTTCTGCCTTTTTCCGCTTTTTGTCTTCTCCTGCTCCAACTACCACCATACCTACTTATACAAGGACTTAAACTCCAGTCTCTAATCTTCTAAATCATCAGTTTGATCTCTAATATGCCCGGAAGCCATTACTGATGAACATATGTACAGACGGCCAAGGGGACTGCGGTCTGCACTCAGTGATAACAGTTAGACATCCTTTCAGACCTGATGCTTAGCTTTCCTTACCACTGATATATGAGGAGTAAGATGCACCTGTAACTTCTCCTGTCATGGATTTGGGGTAGAATGAGTATCTATGGCCAGATATGCTTCCATATCCCACAAAAGCTAACTGTATGTCTTTGAAAGTAGTACACCACTAAATAAATGTAGTCAATAATATATTCCTATGTACTTTTCTGCTGAGTAGCTATCATTAATCAGTCTTCTTGCACTAGTGAATAGGAGGAATGTATGAAGCAGAATATTAATTTGGGTCAGATATTACTATTTATCATTAGAAAGCCAATAGATCTATCAGCATTTGCAAGAAATGTAGGGCATTTCTGCTATACTTTGCTGCTTTCTCATACCTGAATACAGTTAGTACGGGAAATAATTATATAGATTGCACACCTACAAGTTGTCCCTGAGTGTAGCTGATCTTTCATGTTTTATGAAAATATTAGGAGAAAAGAGATTTTTCTAATAGGAACTGTTAAGAACAACTGAGATTCTGGCAATACGTTTTTACAGTTTTTTAATATATGAAGCAGTTTCTGTGGAATAATTTATCACTGCCTCATTAATAAAAAATAAGGCAATTGGGATTGATACCATAATTAAAAATGTTGTAGACTCCAGGGACCTTTTTGAAGAATTAAGTATCTGAAATCAGACCTGGAGAAGTAACCAAGACAGATCCAGTACTTTTAAAGGATGTTTTCCATTATTCATCTTAAATCTTGGTTCTGTAATGTTGGATATAGGTATATAAGAACTGGACATTTCAGAGAAGATAAACAAGAGCAGAGGAACAGGAAGTAGTACTTTGGAGAAACAGTTGAGCTTTTGTTGTTTTGTTTTTGTTTGTTTGTTTGTTTTTTAATACTGCTAAATCAGTAGTGTCATAATAGTTGGTGATGGATCTGACCATTAGGATCCTGACTATTTAAATTATGTCAATTTAGACAGAAAATACAGTTAAGAAGCCAACATTGTTATTATTATACAGGAGAAAAATCTCTACTTTTAGTGAGTGACCCAGCACTGGATTCTAGAAATCCTTTGAAAATAAATTAAAAAACATTAAAATTACATTCAAAATACAGAGTTATTCTATAAAGAAGAAGAGTTAAAGTCGACTGACTGGTTTTGTCTAAAGGTTTTATCTAAAAATTTTGATTTGCTAACAATAATTAAAATTAGAATTTCAGTTTTCACATATTTCCTAGGTTTGCTTCATTTTTTGTCCTTATTCAAAGTGCAATATGCACCACTCCGCTGAGTGATGGCAATACGGCCCTTTGCACCTCACTAGGGATGGGAAAGGAGATCTTGAACATAACTCTGATCCCACTGAGGTTTCCAAAGAATTTCCTACCTGAACTTACACTGCCAAGATTCTGATTTCTGGTTTGTCATCTCACGGGAAAGAAAAGACTAATCCTAATTTCAGTGTTCCTGAAGGAAATCTTATGCATCAGAAGAAAGTGAGATATTTTGCAGACTACATTCTTGGTTTTAAGAATTTACGTAAAAAGACAATTATGTACATTTTCACTTTTCAGGTCACAGCGTAGGATGAACTTGCAAGCTGTTTAACATGGAAATACTTGACATCTTTTCAGGCTCTGGGCTCTTCCATTTTCCAGTAGGATTCCACCACAGTTTAAGGGCCTACTCACACAAACTAGTATGTGTGCCCAGGTTATGTTAAGGGTTTATTTCCTTGCAGTCATGTCCAGCCTTCTACCAATCATGCTGTTTATCACTGCCCTTAATTTTTTGGTGTGGTTTCAATAACAGTTTAATTCTTAGCTATTGCATTATAGCAGAGAGTTCAGTTCGGGAACTAGGGTGGTTAATTCCTAAAAGTTCTAAATACGAAAGCTTTTCAGAGTGATTGCTTTGAATCCTTGACTGTGTTTTCTGATCTCTGCTGTGTCCTGTTCTTTGGTATTTGCTGTAAACTACTCTTTCTGCATTTAAGGATGACACTTGTAAATGAAACCTATCTGACAATACCCATGATACTTACAGAAATTCAGGACACTAAAACTCGCAATGAGGTCTTTAAGTTTTGAGGAGCTTTTGTGATCATACAGATGCAGTATGCAATAAGACTAAGAGTTTAGAGTCTAGAAAAACAAATGCACTTCTGGTTTTTTTTTCCATATTCCTAGTTTGCATGTTAGCAGCAAAAGAATCATTATGAGATAGAGACCTGAGCAATGCATAACAAGAGAAAGAAAGATAAATTATTTGCAGTATCCAATATCACAGAAAACCTTTTTCCCATGTATTAATCAGAAACGTGAAAAAAAGCATCAAGATTTTCAAAAGATACTGCTATGTTTTTGCTTGGGATTATAGGGTGGGTGGGATTCAGAGCAGGGATGTTAGTTCTGTGAAATTTGATGGGCCTTTAAAGGTGTTTATCAAAATCAGGCCAAAACTCTCACCTACACTATCTTGCCTCCCTTATATTTCTGCCTGCGCTTTGTAATGTTGCCAAATCCCCTACTTTCTGTAGTGTTATTTTGGCTTTGAATAGCTAGTGGCATTTAGCATTGCTTGAGAGTCCAAAAGTTATTTTATTGATCTAGTGAGAATTACTGAGGTTCCAGATACCTGAAAAATTGTTCTACATGCCTGCGTCTTAATTTGTAGTCTTTTTATGTATATCTCTCTTCTGATTGGTTTTGTCAAAAGACATGTTAGGAAGTTAACATGATAGGAAGGCTTGAAATTAATTTATTGATTCTTTTGAAATTTGAACCTGAGTGGCATTCAAGAGTTTCTCTCATGGCAGGATGATCACAGTTCTGCACCCTTTATGGTGTTAATCCATGAAATATCTTTATGAGGGGAAATTATGCTTTTTTGGTCTAGGAATAGATTCACACTTACCATTTGGGATACAGTTATTCTACTGTTCAAAATGCAAATACCTAGGACTGACTCATAATGAGTCACATTTCCCTACACAATCAGTATAGTACAGAACAATATGGGACTGTAGGCAAAGAGAGGCTGTGACAGAGGACAACAAGAGAAATCAGTTTTGTTAGAAATGGGCATGTAGGCAGATATGTAGGGATTGATACTGAAACATTGTAGGAAACCTCAATGTGAGATATTAAAGGATGGGAAGGTGCTTATATTTTAAAGAAAAACTGATTTCACTTATTCATATTCACAGCCAAACCCACAAACTCATAAACGCCAAAACGTGCATGTCTGTGCAGCAGGAAGGTTGATAAATATTTTAATTGCTCTTGGACGCCAAATGAGCATGAAATCTGGTAATAGAAAAATTTAAGTCCATTATTGAAGAAGGAGAGGGGAGAAAGCTAATCATATGCGAATCGATAAATAGTTGATACTTTTATGCCTAAGCTCATACATTATCAGTATTTATCTTAAAAAGGGAAAAGTAAAAAAAACAACGAAACAAAAAAACCCTATGAGGAGCATAATTATAATCCTCAAAGAATCCAGACTGAGTTCTGCTGCAAGATAAATCAGTTTTTGAAGCAAAATATCAAATTCACCCTCATTAGTGTGTTCAATATAATGTGTATACAGCAGTAAAGTGTATCATTTAAGTAAAAATCTGTTCCTGGCAAATTGACAAAGGTACTTTAGAAGCTGTCTTTGTAATTATCTCAGCCATGGTAGGCAGAGATATTTTACCCAAACACCATTTAGTAGCTAGGGAAAATGAACATTGTATTCTTTAGAGTTCTACTAAAGAGCTATATTAATATAAAGCTATATTAATGGGTATAATCAATGTCAATGAACAGCTACAAAAATTGCATATACGAGATTATCTGTCTCAAAAGACTCAGCCAAAGCTTCCGGTTGATCACCTGTTTTGGGCATCTTCCTAAATTATCGCATCAGGATCTTCTAAATAGGTGGGGGAAAGAAACCGTGTCTTCAGGATGAAGCTTGCAAGGCTGGTGGAAAAGACACCTTGAGGAACAACTGCTTCCTCAGCAAGGGAATCTTCCTGTGCTTTGCCTGTAGGTGGTACTCAGTTGTGACAGGGAATTTTAGCTAAGGTGGGGGGTTCTTGATGTGATCCATCACATATTCTTGACACAGGCTTGATCAGACAGCTGCTTGCTATTGTAAGATGCAACACATGGTAGTGCTCAAATTATTAGTTCATTGAAATAACAAGCATAATGCATTGTTTTAAACACGTAGTTACCAGATTGCAGCTGAGGAGGTGGTCCTTTACTGTATTCGGTAAACATGAGTCATAGTGAATGTTTGATAAGACTATAATAACAATAAAATGCAACCAGCTACACTGCAGACAGCGGAGTTTTCTCACTTTTATACTGCTAGCAGACTCTACTGAGTGCTTCTGTGTGAAGACGGACATGCTTTATCATGTGAAAAGCTACAGCAAAGCAACTGTGCTGCACTACCTAAAGAAAATCTTTCTTAAATATATCTTCAGTAAAGAAGGTCTTGGATTCACACTGTATCTCTGTGACTCAGTGCAGAACTGGGATTTAATTTCCCATTACACAATACAATTCTTCTACGCGCTAGCTTTTAAGAGGTAATTTTGCTACACAATAACATGCATGAAATGGAGACTTGTGGATACGCTTATGCTGAGCTTAGGTTCTTGATTGTCTTTTAAATAACTATAATGATAGGACAGTGTATCAAAAATTACTATTTGTCTATCAAACTGATCAGATGTCCTTTAGCTTTTCACATTTATAAACATCAGCTTCTGGAAATGAGAATACTTGGGAAGTTTTAGCTTTTCTCCACTTCATGAACCTCAGCAGTATGTCTTCTCACTCTATGTGCTCTCAGTTTCTCCTTTACTTTGCTTTCTGTTCTTCCTTCACCTATTTTCTGTAAGTCACTTCTTTATTTTTTAAGTAAACAAATAAGAATATTAAAGAAAATTTTCCTTTTACTGCTTCTGTTCATGATTCATAGTAGAGATAAAGATCAAGTTTTTAACAGCCACAACATTCAAGAAAATTAGATGCCAGAAGACTAATCTAATATTTTTCCTTTAACTACTGATGCTAAAGGTGTTCCTGCTTGTAACTCATAAATGAAGTGATTGCTTTCTCTGATGAGTAGAGCTGGTATCTGTGCAGGTCTTTAAAGTATCTGACTAAGTCCCTCAAGTTAGATGACATGCATTCATCTTTCATCTGTTTTAAAAGCAGCGCTAGGCATTGTACCTTCTTCCCTTTCTTACTGCTGAGCGAAAGAGGAGAGGGAGGGAGCTCAAACACTGGATCACAGATCATCCATTGCTTAACTCTCAAAACTTCCTTGAATAGTTTTCACACACAACAGATAGGGCTCTTTTGGAGAGTTGCCTCTGAGGTGTTTAGAGGAATGTGGCAGAAATCACTCTCAGCAGGCTGTTTGGAGAAGACACTTGCATCATGTTTGACTCCCTGCACCTTAATCTAGCTTTTCAACAATCTCATTCACTCTGGTATGGCATTCATTCACAAACCAATACCAGCATTCCATCTCACACTGTGGTAACACCAGGGAACTGGGACACTAGAGACATTAAATGAAAACAGACAAAGGAATAAGCATACTGTATCCCACAGAAACAGGTGTATCACCAAGCTGACTGGTGCAGTTGGTATGCTTGAGAGAAGGGACGTCATCCAAAAGGACTTTGGTAGGCTTGATCAGTGGGCCCATGAGAACTTTATGAAGTTCAACAAGGACAAGTACAAGGCCCTGAACTTGCTTCAAGGCAATCTCAAATTACAATGCAAGCTGTGACATGAGGTGATTAAGATCAGCCCTGCTGAGAAGGATTTGGGGACAGCAGTGGATGAAAAATCAGATGTGAGCCAGAAAGACAAACCTATGCTGGGCTGCATAAAAAGAAGCATGGCCAGCAGGTTGGGGGGTGTGGTTCTCCTCTCTTGGAGGAGTCTTTAAAATATCTGACTGCGGATATTTTAAATTAATGCAGTACTGCATTCAGCTCTGGGATCCCCAGTACAAGAAAGACACGGATCTCTTAGAGAGACTCCAGAGGAGGGCTATAAAAATCGTCAGAAAGCTAGAACACCTTCGCTATGAAGAAAGGCTGAGAGAGTTGGGATTCTTCAGCCTGGAGAGGAGAAGGCTCTGGCCAGAACTTAATGTTGCCTTTCAATGTATAAAGGCAGCTTGCACGGAATATGGAGAAAGATTTTCTATCAAGGCCTGTAGTGAACATGACAAGGGGCAACGACTTTAAAACAGGGTGTCAAACTCATTTTCACCAGGGGCCACATCACCCTCACGGTTGCGCTCAAAGGGCCAAATTTATTTTTAGGACTGTATAGATTTTTTTTGTCTAGTTTTCACTTATTAGTACAAATGTGGGAGAAAAGTCTTATTTTCTTCCTTCACAGATTGTTATTCAAATGTCATTTAGACAAGTTGAGCTTTAGATTAATTAGTTTCCACAGGAAAGTTTTTATTATTGTGCACAAATTACACTGAAATACACAGACACAGCCACAACATACATTTAAAGAAAGCCTTCAGAGTTAAATCTCATTTTAAGCTTATCCTGTGCCACGAGCCATCTTGAGCAACTTCTAACTTCTAGTTTCACCTATACATTATATACATTATATCAAAATTGATATAAAAGAAAAACTCCGGCAGGGAACCTATTGAAGTGTATAGCAATAAAGAGAACTTTTGAAGACTGGAATGGCACATAGTATACGTGAAATAGAATTAAGAATGGAGCCGTGCTCTTGTCTTACAATAAAATAGCTTGTGGAATACTTATATTCATTTATTGTAAGAAAAATGCCTCTAAACTAGCAGAATAATAGACCCCTAGACCTGACTCTTACGACTATAACATTAAAACAATACCAGAATGTAATGGTTTTACAGTTGCAACCTTATCAACATGTATATCTATTTTTATGGATATAAGAACTGGCTGAGAATATTTCATACTAGGACTGGGAAAATCTGAGTTTTCAAGAGAGTGCTTCCAAGTTTTGACTATAGATGGGATTTTTTGTTTTGAGGGATCACTTGTTTTTTAATGATCATGCTATGGAAAAATATTGCTGTAGATGACAAGTAGAATGTATGATCCCTTTGAACTGGAAAAAAAGCAAAATATAAAATTAATTACACAGATAATGAGTTTAATTTACAGTAATATTAAAAGGGTAAATGAGTCTCTACATAATGTTTAAAAAAACTAAAGAAGGATCTGAGGACAACACTTTATGTCCCTCACTCTGCTTTTTCTAATGGATAAAAGCAGGTTTCACTGGAGTTTTACTGTGTCCTGATAATTTATTTTAACCTGGCACATACCTCCTGCTTGTTTTCACATATAGTAACAGTGTCCACTGAAGTTTCGCACCATTGCCAGCTTTATTTATCTCCTACCAATCCCTGCTCTGTATAAATGCCTCTGTTTAAAATCAACAGCAACAACAAAGCCAGAAAGCCAAGTACTAAGCTCTTGTCTCAGAGACTACCCATATGAACAATCGCATTGATTTCCTGGATTTAGGACTCTGCAGTTTTTAGTGTTATTACAGGAGGATGTGACCACGGAGTATTCGAAAAAGATAGAGAACAATTCATGAAGAAAGGAGATACTGATCAACCTGACACAATAAGGTAGAAAATATGTGAAAGCATCTGGCATGAAAGATTTCATATTACAAGCATCTTTATTTAACTAAAGGTGTACTGACATAAATCAAGGCTTTGGATAGAAAAATGAGAAAAAATAATAAGAAGGACCAGTCTCCTTTCTTTAGTGACGTATTTCACTTACAAATACCAGAGGAATTAAATATATGTTTTAGTGCAATGTCTTTTGTGTGCTTGCTACCAAAGAAGTCCTAAGGGGGGTAAAGAGATCACCTTATGACTTTTGAGATTTCAGCTGGAATTTCATTCTACTTTCATACTGTAATTTCTGGCCCTATGTATAGAACAGATTTTTTATTATTTTTTTTTTTAGGTATACCTATAAAAATAAAAGCTCATTGCAAAATATTAATTCAGGCTTTTCTTGTAACACAAGACCAGTAAGATTTTGTCGTTGTCATTTATACATCTATATATGAGCTAGTTAAGCAACACATTGAGTTTGAATTATGAACTCCTCACATTTTCTAACAATTAAATCCAATATTTCATCTTCACTTTCAGGGATAGAAGATAATCTTAGCTTAAACAGTGTATATGCTGTACCTTTGTTATAAAGTAGCTGAGTTTATCTCACTGTTTTTCACTCCAGGTGTCTGATAGTGTATGAGTTGTCACTTCTAATTGACTATCAGGTTCTTTCTGAAGAGCATTTCTTCCTGAAAGTTTTTTCTCCCTGTGTAATGTTCCACTCTGTTGCCTATTGAATGATACATTTTTGTCCAGTGTCCCTGTGTGTTTTTTCACCTTGTATATCCAGTTGATCAGTTGCTTCCCCCCGCTATTTTTTCTTTTATATTAATTTGTACCACATTCTAATTAATTTTGACTTAGAAAGACGTGTGCTTTACAATTAAAGAATACATTTTCTTAATATTGGCTTGAGGAGTATCTAAAGAACCTTTTATTCATCTAGGAATAAAATGTAAATTCTAAATGGTTCTGCTCACACCAGCACAAACTCTATATAATATTTGCTGCTTAAATAACTGAAATACATGAAATAGTTTCTAAATGGAGTAAACTATGTTTAGCAATTTTTCCCCAAAAGACAGATGAATAATTTAAGGCTGCCTGAGAGAAGGTCCAACTTGTTCTCTGTCAATTTTTTCATGTTTTCCTGACTTTCTGAATCACAACGTGAATTATGAAATTAAATATGAGCTTGTTTAATGTAGCAGGGCTTTTTAAAGTTTCTTCCATCCACTAGCGATATGTGAAATTTGGCTGGTATCCTTTACTAGGTGAGTCACCTAATGTGGCTTTAACATCAAAGTTCAGCTTTTGCATGAAGTAACAAACTGTAGACGCTTTAATACATGACAATAAAAAATGAAAATAAGTACTTTCCATTTGAGGCAGAGGAGGTTCAGGAAAATCTCTTTAGAGACTCTAAAGATGGTTGAAACTGTAGGAAGGGATCTTCTAGCTGACCACATTACTTCAGCATTCTGCACTTAGTTCACAACAGGCTGAAATGATACTGTGTGCAGTCACAACAATCACATACTAGTAGTGGAAAATTAAAAGAACTCTGTGACTAGTAAAGGCATTTGATGATTTGAAGTTTGGTCATGAGGAAAAAAAGGCTCTTTTAGGTGTAGAATATTTTGCATCAAATTTCTTATCTGGATGCTTTTTGTTTTCATCTCTGAATTTGCCATAAGAAAGAGTAAATGGTATTGCAGTATGAAAGTTTCCTGGTACAAAAGCCATTATTCAAAATTCATTTTACTATTGCTAGAATTACGTCTTTATTAAACATTCATTATGCAATCTTTTTTTTAGGATTCTGAATTTCAAAAAATATTGGCTGTTTCATATCTTGCAATTACGATAGCTTTTCAATATATGACTAAGGACTGCCTATGCCATTGCGTAGTGTAAATATAATACCACACAACCTTTCATTTGGAGCTCTGAAAATATACTCTTCAAAGTACATCGATTCTTCTAAGCTCATCTATCATTACAAGGAAGATATCTCCTGAAACGAAGGATAACATTTTTCTAATGTTGTAGTTGCTTTGCCATGATGAATCGACCGGTGCGGTTGTTCAAATTATCCCATACTGGATTTTGATAGTTTAATAGGATTTCATTCATTATTGATAAATGGTCAGAGTGAGGTGTCAAAAAATGTTTTACTGAACTAACTTGGGCAATCATCTTTCCACTTTTTTCTCCTGAAACATCCAAATTGACTTTCATATATGCATTTTCTGAAGTAAAATATTTCAGAACCTGCTCTATAGTTCATCCTTCCGTAGTATCATAAACAATCTTGTTGGTGAAGTTGCTTGTCAATGCTCTCTTAGCTTTTTGTTTTTTTAATAATTTGCCGTCATGAGCTTGCAATGAAGTGGTGATTTAAGGTGGTGAAGAGCCACTGAAAGAAGGAAAAGAAGAAAAGAGATCAGTCTAATTTAAATGAGAAAGCAATTGGTTCACAGCTGTAGGTTCTGAGAATAATAGAAGCTTGGGAAATATTTTTTTAAAGCTGTGGAAAAAAACAAATTCAGCTTCAAGTATTTTCATGCTGTGCCAAACTTTCACATTTTTGACCAAATATGTAGTTACTACCTACGCTGTCTGGAGTAGTAAGACATACTTGGATATTATGTCTTTTACTAAAGTATTGTATTTGTTATTGTACTAAAATATATTAGTAATTTTAGTTCTTAGTCACATTGACTACTCCCTTCTTTTGATCCTTCTTTAAGTTTAAAGTGTCCTTTTTAGTCTTCCTTTCTAAACATGGTAATTAATTTTTTAGAAAAATATTGTAGAAGCACATTTGAGGTAACATCGGATGGGAGGGGGGATTGCTGCTCCTTTATTTATTTTCTGGCTTACAGATATTATCAGAAACTAGCTTTAGCTGTTTTCCAGACTGAGCTAAAATGAAAGGTGCTTAAAGCAAATGTTTTTCTCCTCGAACCAGAGGTTATTTTTTATATTCTGATTCAGGGCCCCATAAGAAGAAAATTGCTTTGAACTTTACTTTTATAGCAGTCCTGCAAAAATTTAATCACTACTTGTTGTCTGTAAATTGAGTCATGATATGAACATGCTATATATAAAGTGTTATATATACATGCTATATATACGATGTATTATTTCAAGATAAAACTAGGTCATTTAACATATATATGCAAGGGTGCATGTGTATGTGTCTGAAAATCTTACAGAAAACTCATGTTAATAAAATACAGATATCTTTTTATATTTATGTGTTTCCTGACCACTTTAAAACATGTTAAATCAGACACACGTAATTATATTATTCAGATACAATGAACCTTTTTAATCACAACTGTGTGGTATCAACTCAGTAAAGTCAATGCCCCCCAAGACCATAAAAATAAATGTAAACAAATGGAAAGAGATAGTTCAAATATATCAAGCAACCATCTATACAGAATCCATTTGAAGTTTATTCAAACAGTAAATGAAAGCTGAATTGTTGTATGCTATTGTTTAGATTAGATCAAATCAGAAGAGCATATGTAAAAATCAGAGTAATTTTATAATACTCCCAATTACATGTTATACATTTGTGCACACACACACAGATAGAACATCTATTCAAAATGATAAGAGAGCTGATTCAGCACCAAGCCTCAAATGAACACCACCGTTTTCATTGAAATACTGTTCCTAAGTAATATTTCCAAAAGATTTCACTTTGGCAGCCTGCGGCAGTTGTGGCAGCCTGAAAATGACTTTTATTTCTGTCTGATTTCTCCAAAACTTTTTCAAATTTTGTTGTTGTTATTGAAATCAGATATGCATGATGTTACCTGCTTTCATTTCCTACTACAAGTTTCAGTGATTAAAAAAAACAATTATACAAAAAAGCCCCTTTATTAATTCAACATAGTAATATTGAGCTATAATAAACATTAACTCTCAGCATAATAAGCAACAAAGATGTATATATATCTTTCAAAGAAATAAAAGCCCTTACTAGTCAGCAAATCTCACTGCCAGCAGTGTGACAGTACAGTACCAGAATTAAGTTTTTAAATGCTGTTATCTAGCACCAAGATTGTGTGAATTGCCGAATACTCTGCATTTTGAAAAGTGCTAAGTAGCACTCAGTCTCTTCTATGCAGGTAGATGGAAACTTGCTAGTGAGGTTTTTTCTGTATTTTAGGTTTAAATTCACTCCAGAAATATGCCTGTTGATGGTAGCAGAGACTCAGCATGCATTTTTTTTTAATAAATGGCTAGTTAATTCTTCTCAGGAAAGTTAAATATTATATTTAAGACACACACATGCAAATGCTTTATAACAGAACACATGTATCGATTCCTCAGGTGTGTTAAGGATGCCGACAGTGTGAATTAGAGTCTCAAGTGTTCAGTATCTCTGTTCATGCTGAAAATACTATGCATTGCTCAAAACTGTGTCTTTGTTCTTGGTAACATAGTACTATCGTCCATGATTCATAGAGAAAAATAGGAATTCCCTATATACTTGCTTCACAAAACTAGATGTTTCAGTTTTACAGTACATCTAGGGAAACAAAGAAGAAATTTTGTGTGGCAAGACATTTCTTCGTGTATTCTTCTGTGACTCACATCTGTGACCTCTTAATCTATGGGGAGAAAAAAATACCCTCTTCTTTCCATATACTTCTTATCTTTCAAGATATCAGTTTGTGTGCTGCCTGGGATGTACGATACTTGCTGATGACCACGTATTTTAATTTCATTTACTATTACCAGAGTTTTTTTCCCACAGGAGTCCTGGCTAATCTTCTGTTGATCTGAACCCACACAATAACATATATCACTGGTTTTGATCCAGAACACTCCTGAGGAGCATGAGACTCCCTCAGAAAATGCTGTACATACTTTCAGGTTTGATTCAAACATCATGACTCTTTGGCTTTCAAAATTTTTTATCTGCACAGTAGGATTTTACTCAGGGATCTCTCTAATTATTAGCATACTCTGATGTTAAGGAACTACCTAAAATTCTTCAGCCTGACACCTGAACCAGGTGACAACGCCATCAGTCCCAGTAGCTTTCCCAAATATGCCTCATCTTGGGCATTTCTGCTTTACTTCACTGAAAACAGGCAGTGCAGATGAGTTGATTAGGGGCAGGTTTCCTCAGAAAGAAAGGAATGAACTGGCATCATGTCCCAAAAGAACATAATTAGTATTTTGTCTATTTCACCTACTCATGAGCAGGAAAACCGCTTACAAACAGCAGAAGAGCTTCAGTATCAACTGCATCGTGAAATAATAGACAAAGTATCAGGGAACTTTTGGGTGTGTTCTCTCTTCACGCTAGAAATACGCGAAAGAGCTAGGCATATATATTATGGAAATCTTGGATTTTTAGTGGCTTGCTTTGAGTGCTAATCTTTTAAGTTTTTCAATGTTTCTTTGAAGTATCCAAAAAGATGGGGTGGTTAAATGCATTGCTTTTTCAACAGAGACAAATTTATTTTGTACTTTTTGATTTTGTAAATGGTCAGAGGCAATTATCCAGTCCAGATCTCCTTCTCCATGTGAAATCTTCACTTTCCTCTAGTGATCAGAGCTACTTGACTTCTTTATGTAGCCCAGATCCCAGTTAATTAAGAGTGCATGTTTTCCTTGAGGTACCTGATATATTAACTGTACAACATCAGAGTAAATTCCTTTGAAAAGTGGAATCTATGTATATCCAGTTAAGTGAAAAAAATCTCCATGCAAACTGTAACTTGTTCAGTGGTTGCTTTGGTATTTTTATTATTCATTAATAGTAACACCAAATATATTGTAAATCTTTTATTAATTATAATATTATGAGCTACCAAGCACATTAGCATGAGTTTCAACACAGTTTTAAGAATGCCATGATCCTTCTCTGTGTTGTTTTACCCCTGTGACACACATCTATGATCTCTAAAACTGAATGTATTGCTCATTTGTTACCAGCTCTATTTTCTTCTCCAGCTAACTCTGCAAATAAAAGACCTCTAGTTGTTTTAATTTTCTCTTCTGACACCAAAAGACATATCTGCATGATTAAAATGCCAGATATCTTTATAACTGTTATAAATTACATTAATTAATATAAAATAGCGGTAGAATTTGCATAGGGAAAAAGTATTAGTCTAAATCTTAGTTAATTCAAAGCTGACTGTAAGACAGTGTTTCTCTTACACCTCACTTATTTTTTACCATTTCATGTATTCATTATTAATAAATACTTCTCTAACAGATATGATGTATCTGCTGTACCAGCATCATGTGTAGACCTATTAGGGTTGTATTTCTCAAGCTGAGAAGAAATGGAAATTTTCTTTCATGAAACAAACAGGACTTATTAAGTGTCTAAATTACATATGAGCAAGTGGTCTGTATGACAATTATATATGTATTTTTTAATGAACTGAGACTACAGACCATGGGTTTACAGTGCAATATATTTTTAAAGTAAGAGTTTTTCCTAAATTCTGTTTCTCCAAAAGTCTATTCATGGTTTCGAGTGGAAGATCAAGTCTTGTATCAAGAAGGTGCTAATCTCTAAATGAACTGTTTGTGCCAGGTGTAGGAGCGGCGTGTCACACAACCACAACCTGGCAGGCCAACATGAAATGGTGTTTGAAAGCAGATCCCAGTGATGACTGGTCACAATATTTCAGACTTAGCGTTTGGCTGATGTTTTGAGGGTACCTTTACACTTTCTGGGATGGGTAGATGACCCCACTTAAACTAGTGAAGCTCCTTCCTCCACCAAAATAGTCCTGTGAAAACATTGTTAGGCAAAGTTCATTCACCTTGCTGGAAAGCATGTTTATTCAGTATGGATTTGACGAAATATTCCTGTGGGAACAGGGACTTATTTTGCCTAGGTGGGGAGGTAAGGAAATTTTACATTGGTTCTGAGAGTAAAGACAAGAGGTTTCTGTCTGTCTGTACCAGCATTACATCCCAAATCATCCTTGGCTCTCCAGCTCAGCCATTTTTGTCTCTCTGGCTTCTTATCATCTACCTCAGCCAACTGATTCCTTGTTCTGCAGCCTAGACCTTTCTGAGACACTCTGGGGTCTCTCTGAATTTACCATTTTCTGCCTTTCCGTTGTTGTAACTCTTTCTTTCCCCCACTCTAAGCTGTACTGTGTTCAGCTGCATACTGAGCTCTGGTATACAGAAGGAGAGGCACAAATCATTGAGAGGTTTTGAACATTTTTCTATAAAATAAATCTCTCAATTTATTTCATTCTGTACCGTTAGAGCTTGCCAATGTCTGTATAAATTATGCTGGTGTTATTCTTTTGTAGAAACTCTGTTGACCTTGTGCTTTTCCACAATTGTTTCATTGTTTGCATTATTTTCTGATGAAATTTTGAATTTGATTTACCATGGTATTTCTTTTTTTCTTTTTGTTTATTGGACAGTCATAATATATGTATGCATGCATGTGTTGACAGATATCTGGATATTTTAGGTGAGTTTAATAGGCAATTCAGGAGGAACACAGTGATTTTTTAAATTTCTTAATTAAAACCAAACTGGTCTTTATAAAAATACTCAAATGAATATTGACCTGCTTGTTTTATTTTCTGTTAAAATTAATATCCAAGACACATGCTGGCAGCCGAAATTATATGTAAAACTGAAATTTT
This sequence comes from Pampusana beccarii, assembly GCA_013399365.1. Classification (NCBI taxonomy): domain Eukaryota; kingdom Metazoa; phylum Chordata; class Aves; order Columbiformes; family Columbidae; genus Pampusana; species Pampusana beccarii. The sequence continues at coordinate 357,311 of VWYH01008874.1, read as the reverse complement.
ACCTTCTAAATTGAAGGCAAGAGTTACATTTTCTTGTTAGAAAACTCCAAAGAAGTACTTGAAAGAAAGAGACCTGAAGGAAAAAACCCTATCGCTTTCTCAAACATTCTGTATCCCACAGTGGAGTTTTCCTTCTCCCCTTTAATAGCTCTACATTTCACAGAACTGCAGTTTGTTGCAAGTCAAAACCACAAATTGAAAAGGACCAGTAAGAAAAGCTAGGACTTTAGCAGGGCTTCTCTCTTCTTTCATATTGCCGCTGCAATAGAGCCAGGCTACAATAAACATCCCTTCTTCCTTATAGAAGAGAGAGCATGCAGCTGCCATACTTTGCCTGTTTACCTGTACTTGGCACACAAATTGCAGCCTCTCTGAAGGTGTTCTGACAGTATTGAAAAAGTGAAATGCCACAGAGAACTTGCCACAGAGACAGTTTTCATCCATGGACTTTTAAGGAAAGTTAAAACTTTTAAGGGAAAATTCTGAAGGAAAATTGCATTTGACTCTGCTGCTAGACAATGCTACAATAATGTAATTCTCTAAGTTTATCTGCATATTAATTTGTTAAAATTTAAATATATTTAATATCTTTTGGTTTAGAATTTTAGAAGATCAAGGGTTGCAGAATTGTTTTATTTTGTAAACAAACAAGTCAGGCATCTGCAGGTCAATTCATTTATATAATACTTTATGATTAGTATATTTACATTAAAAATATAATCTGTCATTTGAAACACTTATGGTCTATTTAGCTGATTTTAACAACCAAAGACCGTTAGAACCATAGGATTTTAGTGACCCTGGAAATATATTGACTATTGTGCATTTCAAAAGTGTTTGGAATAATACAATTAAAATAATAGATAAGCAATTTAATTTCAAACTTCTCTGCTCAATGACAATAAAAGATGTTTAAATTCTTCTACGAGTGTATCCTTTCTTTTTTCAACAAGCTGTTTTGTTAAGTTGTAATTTTAAATTTTGATTGCTAAAAGCCAGCTGATTTTCTAATGTAAAATATCACACTAGATTTCTTGTTGGTAGTGTAGTCTAAAGACTAAAACTGAAGCTTGGGGAAAAAAAAAAAAAGTCTGAAAACTAAGAAGCTATCTATAACTCATATAAACCAAAGAAACAATATAAATAGCAGAGACTGTTAAAGTGGGATAAAGTCAGGATCCCAAGCTATGAATGCACTTTCTCTTTTCTCTTCCTCTGTTAAAACCAGGAGATAACATATTGTATCATTCTTGAATATACACTACAATAGTACTGCTGTTGGACTATTTATATATAGTCATAGTGAGAACTGATTACAGTGCCCATCAGTTTTGTCAAGTAAGACTGTATTATACTCTGTTTCTAGGAAGGTGCTACAAATATTTTTAAATATTTTGTTTGTTTGTTTCTTCTGATTGTCTCCCTATAAGCTCTTAATTACTCTCAAGTAAAAGTATGCTTCTTACATTCTCAGTTACTAGCTGACATTTTGTTAAGGAAGTTTCTTTGCCCTCAGTATCCTGAAGCAATCTCAGGCATGGATTCCAGAAATTCCTCTTAAATGAATAATTTATTTGAAAAATACAACATAGAGCTGGTGCCTCCACAGAGAGTGGGACCTCAAGCAAAGAAAACCCTGGGCAATTACATCCTGATAATCTAAGTTTACCACCCCTCATGCATCAGTTTGGGCCAACTGCAGAATTAGACTCTGGGGTCTCCCCATTTTTCGTTGGATCTCTTCATTTTTCATCAGATGGAGTGTCTCTTATGTCTGTGGGTACTTGTTTGTCTTTCACCAACCAGACTGGTTGCTGATCTGGTTCCTGTCCCTCAGCTGCTATTTTGCACCTGCAGCTGGGAAGAAAAATAAGTCTTTGGCAATAGCTAAAACATTAATACGTTCTCACATTCTGCAATTTCTCAGATTCTTTAGATGTTCTGTTCTGTTCTTTTACTTATCTCTAAGGATGCAGCTCCTGCTGACAATCAAAGCTCCCTTATCTTCTAGCTTGAACTGACTCTGGGGCCCTTCTTTGCTTAACTAGGCAGAAAGTTCAAAAGTTCATAGCTTGTGGCCTAAGCAAACTTAGTTACTGATGCTAAGCAAATTATGCCAAACAAGTTCTATATGAGTAGTTTCTGAGCAAGTTCCATAAGAAGCAGGATATCAAATATTTCAATAAGCTAAGGCAATCTATATTTTTATAAGAATTTCAGACTTAAGCTAGAAAACAATCTAGAGCTTTCAAACAATATTTTAGGCATCTTTTGGAAAGAAGTTGGTAAATAAATCAGTTCCAGTGTCTGAATCATGGTTTTGGCAATGGGGTGTTCTTGTCTATTTTGAAATGTTAAAGGCACAACAGAGTTTGTGTGTGTGCAATTCCACGATTTGAATGTTCTGCCAAATACAATTTTGGTGAAATTCCTTTAATTTTGTATGAAAGCTTCTATGATGGATTTTAAAATACATGTTAATGAAGAAGGTGGGAGGAAATTCTTCTGTCGTAGACCAGAAAATGTTTCACTCTTCTGTGAGAATAGATAAGTACTTCACATGACAAAAAATCAGGATATTTTGTTATTAAATATAACTGTGAAAACCTGATTTTAACTACGTTCTAAAATACCTGTATTTAGTTGTTGGTTTTTTGGTTTGGTTTGGTTTGGTTTTACTTGTAATATGTTTTCTTAGAGAGGCTTATTATAAATAGAAAACAACAGCAAAATATTTTGTCTTGATTGCAGAACTGATACTTTTAATTAACTTCAGTTAAGAAACCTTGATATGACCCCCTCTAATGTTTTCTGGCAATAATTGCAACAGAAAAAGAAAATTGCAAAAGCATCATAATTTGGCTTTTTCTTTCTTTTTTTTTCTACTAAGAGTTTGGGGACATCTACTAAACTTTTAGCAAAATTTCAAAGAGCAACTGAATAAAGAAATAGTAAGTCAGAGTAGCTAGAGCAGAAAACAAGTAAATTCAACCTTAAAATAATTGTTCTAGGTAACTCGAAATTCCTTTTCTAAGGAAAAAAATACGTATGGTAAATAGCGGCTTATTTCATATCTGTGCCTTCACAGGGAATTCCTGGGCATGCTGGACCTCATTAAAGTTCTGCAAAGGACCAAAGAACAATATTTTAAATGAATAATTTCTGAGCTATTAGAAACTGGAGAGAAAGTATAGTTCAATGTCAATTCAAGGTGATTACTCAATGAATAATCTATATAATGAAGAAAGCATTATTCTTAACCTTGGGTTTGTCTCATTTCATAGCAGGACAACTAGTATGAGACTTTGTAAACCAGAGAATATCTGATAAGAGTGATCAGTCTTTGTCTTGAAATACTGTAAATATGATTTTGGTTTTATTTAAGTTAATTTCAAAACTCATCATGGAATTCACTGCAGCTAGAGTTTCATCTGCTGTACTTAAATGATTCAGAGATGTAAAAGTAATTATGAGAAATTAAATGAGTTACATATGCCCTAGAAGGTGCATTAGAGTTAATAGTCTTTTGAACTGTTACAACCAAATGAATGGCTTTGTACAGATACTTAATGAAACATTCTTTAAAACTCCTGACATAAACTGTTTTCATCACTAAGATAACAGTGAAAAAAAAAAAAAAAGCCCACAATGAAACAAAAATAAGCTATTTTTGTCTCTTGAGATGAAAAATACTGCCGTTACAGGAGAAATATCAGTCACTGCTGCTAATAAAAGGAACATGTTAACATACATTTCTGCTCCTTATTTCATCTCCAGAAATGTAAGTTAGCAAGGAATCTCAGGAACTCAAAGCAGCTCATCAGTGCTGACAGTCATCAACAACACAGTGTAATTACGTTGACTTCAGTAGAAATTATTGTCAGAATGTCAACCATGTCCAAAAGTACAATTTCAGCACTCTCAGATATGGCAAGTTAGGAATCCTTTATATACTCATCTATCATATACTATAATGATTTGGAAACCACTTCACCATATAGTATATAGATAAGTGTAGTGATTATGCTCTGATGTATTTTTTTATTTGGGCATAACTCTTGACAAATTATTTATGAATTCTTAAGTCTCATGCTATTTTCAGTGTAGCTTTTACCTTTACCTCCTTTACCTTTTTTTGTGCCTTTAGTTTTACCTTTGACCTTCTGACAGAATCAACTTGGAATTTTTCAAGATTTTTTTTCACTTTGTGAAATGGTTTGGAGAGTAATACTACTTAGATGGAAAAACATAAAGGAAATATTTACCCGTTTCAACACTGTTTTTCTGGAATGAAGGAAACAATTTTTTTGTTGTTTACCCTAAAATAACCAATAGCCTGTAAAACAGGGTGCAAAATCATTTTTTCTTGGGATCAAAATAGAACAGCTTCTCTGAGCATTGAAAGAGACTGATAGGCTTTTATTCATCCGGCTAAATATAGATATCATGGTGTAAATGCTTACCTCTGAATTAGCCATTACAGAATCTCTTTAAAGACGCTGGTCATCCAGGCTGCACAGATAAGGAGGTTAGGGAATGTTTCCTCCCATCCCAAAGTATGTCAGATGGACTGCATATCTCTGTGGAGATGATAAATGAAGTCTGAGGTGACTTGCTCTGTCACAGTTGTCTGTGAGAATAATTCCAGGAACTGGGACCATCTCACCATAGCAGGAGGAGGTTTCTGGGCTTGATCAGTGAGCTAAACCCAGAATGGTGGCACTTCACATGGATTCCATTTCATAAAAGTTCAGAAGTATTACAAAGGTGCATTGCATGAGAATTTGTTACTATTGTTTACCGCCCAGCTCTTAACACTATATAAAACAGTGTAAGTCTGGATACCAAAGTCTGTGTGAGTCTGACCAAACTGTCAATCACTGCCAAGAAGCTACAGGCAGAGGTAATACATCTGTTACTGCTGTGGTATGAATATTGGTGTATTGGATCAGCACTCGTTTAGGAATTGCATCACCTGTTCTGTCTGCACTTCATTCTGTCTGGAAGTGTGATTTTAGGTATGTGTTTGATACGCATACAGATCACTTGATAATAAGAAGAGAATGCGAAAACTGAAATTCAGTTGTTCTGTGTGACTTACACATAAAAGTATCTCTTCCTCTGCTTCAAAAGAGTTTGTATTCACCTCTAGGTGTAACAGAGCCATTTCTAAACACTGTTTTAGTTAAACAATAACATTATGTATTTCACACATCTGTCAAAATTGATAATCATTTTTGCTTAATTTAAGAAAAAGTCACCAAATGGATTAATAATTAAGTAGATGATTACATATTCTCTCATTATCTCTATAAAAGTAAACAAGTAAATATCCCAACTATTTGACTTCCTTCCTAAAGTAAGAACAGTTCCTCCTATCAGCTGATTTGGTCCTGAGGAAAATGTTGTAGCCTCCTAATCTCCCCTATCTTGTTTTAAAACCATAAATGAATTTTATACAGGCATGCATAACCTCTTATTTGAAGACATCATTCCTCATGTCTTTTAACTTCTTTTTAAAAAATTCAGAATATTGACAATTTCTGTTTATCAGATTTCAGTAAAATTCTGCTTTATATATTTAGACGCTTCTACGTCTGAGCTACACACACTAGTTCCAGGACCAGAAACAGAGAGTAACAGAGAGTAGTTGCCCTCATAGAAGACAGATTTCACCTAGGGCAGAAGTTGTCTTTGCTCAAGTATGGCACCATATGAGGGCAGCTACTGGCCTTCCAAAACCACTGTGTTAATCTAGAATTTCAGCTGTGCACACCCAGAAGAGAGCATGTCTTCAGAGAGACAGATATAAAATTACTATAACATATCAATACTGCAATGCCAGTGACCTCTAAAGTAGCTCCATCCTGGCCTCATTATGGCCATTTCAGGGGATCAGCTAGTTAGTTCTGCTGAGATTGCAGCTATTAGCATTACACAAATATTGACATGCAGCTTTCAGAACTAGATATTTTCTGTGTTTTCTACTGTGTAATGCCATGTCAATGCAAGAGCTTCGTAGCACTTAGCTCAAGAATGTCTGTATACCATGCCATCAAGTCCTAAAGAAGTTTTGGTTTTGTTTTGTTTTGTTTTGTTTTTTAAGATACAGAAATAGTCGGTACTGTTCAGCCAAGGTTATTCTACTGTTTTCTGAGAATATAATGGTCGTCTGGACTGCTTCAGTCAGTACACTTGACTATCTGAATACTCTCAAATCATAGTGTCAATCTGTTTATTTGCTCTTAGCCTGTGAAGGAAAAAGTCCTTTACTTTGAATGAATTTATTTATTAAAATAATTCTATACTCAGATATCGTTCATGAAAGTTACAGAATTTTTTCTTTTCCTCATGATGCTGGAAATCACTATTTTCTTTCCTTTCATAACTGTCAACAGCCATCAGTTAATCACAAAGAGACCAGTGATGATGAATTGAGCACAAGGCTTCTTTCCTTGCCTCTGGCCATCCCTCAGGTATCAAACTTTTGAGGACTAGTAGCTCTGCATTCTCACATTTCTTGAATTGGATGTTGGTAGTACATGTTTTCAGTCAGTTTGTATATGTCATATTTTTCATTTGAGGATCTTCAGCTTGGCAACAAAATTTATTTTTAAACTAGCATAGCTTTTTATAAAATTATTTGTTTAAAAGAAAGACTGTTGTCAGGTCATGAAGAGCTATTCATCAGAGAGATGACCAATATTTAACGTTATGCTTTACTTTTTGAAGACCTTCCTCTGGTGCATTAAGGTTTGCTGCAAGACAAGGGGTTAATTCTGTCAGTAATAACCTCGTTTAGAGCTCGACTAACTTAATGTACAATGTTTGTACGTTTTGATTTCTGATGTGTAAAGAACTAGAAATATTTAAGGTGTATCTTGCACACTTGTTTTCCTTTTCTTTTGCTGAGACAAGTGTAAACATGGCTAGTTAGTTCTAATTAAAATGTTATTTCTTCTTGAATATTTATTTCAAAAGTACTTATGTAGTGTTCACTAGGTGTACTCTATGGCTTGGCAATTTCATCTGAAGTACCTGCTCTAATTAGGTTTCAGGACTTTGTAATGACTTTATTCTTTGGCTAATACAAAGATAAACTAACATAAATTAATATTTGCCAAACACTTCACACATTATTATTTCTTTTTAACAGCTCGCCTTGTTTTAGTTCTAACAGTACTTTTCCCTTCCGTTTAAGTTGGAACAGAAAATTGATGTACAGAAAAAAACTATGAGGCATCATTTATTTTTTCTTGTATTTCTTGAGCTTTCACTGGATGAAAGACATCAAGGATACTGGTGGTGAATGTGATACATGGCATTCACCTGGCTACAAGTATTTGCTAAATTCACTTATGTCTGAAACACAATATCTTGGAATTTTTCCTAGTTAAGTGAAAAATGAGTAAAGTGAGCATATAGTCTTCAAAGACTGAATAACTTCACAAAATGTGAGAAGCATTGATTTTACAGTAGTGTGTGTGGAGTCTAATTGGCTAACAGGAGACAAATGAGTAAAACTTTATATATGAACTGTGTAGTATTAAGTAGAGTTGATCTTCATCTCAACTTTGCATGCTTGCCTTATTCTTAACCCATTATTAAATAATCAAATGGAAAAGTTAGTAAATTTGCTTAAAGGAAAGGTAAGAAAAAGAAAATCACACGTCAACAAACCTTTGAATAGTCTTTGCACTGTAGTACATGGTGACAAAATAATAATGAGGCATATCTTTTCTGTCAAGATTTGCTAGTTGTACTTCACTGTAATCACACTAATGAGACACTCCTCTCAGCTGAAATGACATTTTCTTTTGTACTAAAAATTAATTACTCTGATGTAAATTAAAAGACCAATTATTTGACTGTTTGAAGTAGTGAGTAAACATTAAATTGCCTCAGATACATACAGTGAGGGTATAAACGTTACACAGCCTAGTTTCTACAAGGTTTATACATGTGTATAAAAGAGCATATTTAGATTGTTATTTCTGTAATGAGCAAGCAAGGAGACAAAGGAAGTCCTACAGTTTATTTTATGGTGGTGTGTTTTTTTCTTGTAAAACACATAAAATGTAAGCTTCTTCGTGTTACCTCCAACCTCAAGACAAAGTGGACCAAAAAATTGAAAATTCTGCCCTTGTGTATTTCAGACAAATAGTTGTTATAAATGTTGTCAGTATATATATATAGTATGGATCAGTGAAAGTTCCTTAGTCACTTATGAATCCTGTGGACAGATTTCCTTCACTTAGATCTATTCAAATAATCATTTATTTTCCGCAAATATGTAGAATCTGAGGATTAAAATCCAGCTTGACTCGTCATGCAAAGATCTATGGATTTGTGGATTGGAAAATATATTATAGAAACATGTAGAGGGGAAAAAAAAAAAAAAGGAAGATTCTGAAATACAGATCAGAAAAAAAAAAATCTTTTACCTTGGAAGTTGTCAAGAAATATGTGAAATGTAATTATTGTGATTATGGGATGTTTTACTTAGGAGCTCTAAGTGACTTGCCCAGTCTTGTTAAAGTTGATAAGAGTTTTGCCACTGACTTCAGTGAAAGGCAGATTCAATTCTAGATCAGTTGAGGGTCTTGATCTCAGTGGTAGATTTCAAGCCTATCACTGAGGGATGGATGAGACATCACATCATATTCTTTTGGTGCACCAGGGACGAAAAAGCCTATTTTCTAAGAGACTAAATAGACTGTATCTAGTTTTCACACATGCGTGGTTCCATTGTGGATGAATTTCTGTATTTCTTAATTACTCTGAAAGCATTTAGAAATATATGATAACAGTTTTCTGAGGATAACTCGTGTATCATAGAAGAGCTAGTAAATACACAAACTATAAGTGCCAGCTATTTAAATAGTGTTTCTCCTCTGCCCTTTAAGAGAAAGGTACAGCTTACTGTGGGGATTGTGCTTGTACTTAACAAATTCTTAATGTTCAAAATGAAAAGCTTTGGCAAAGAGGCAGAGAAGACAAAGAAATTTTCTGAGGTACTTATAATTCAGATTTGTATTTCACCAGCATCCCTCATCGCCAAACCTAAACACCATTCCCCTCCCCCCCAAAAAACACTTTAAATTTTCTCCTAGTGTGCCTGTGGAAGCTCCAATTCTACTCTTACTTCTGTTTGAGAATTTTCACTTGGGCAATGTATTTTACTAACACTGTAGAGCATGGATCCATTTAGTTTTCAGTGTCAGATGGTGAAGTTAGTTTCTCTCTGTTTCTCTCTGTATCTGCTCTTTTCAGTATTATTGCACTCAACATCTGCTCTCCAGACCCTTACATTGAAACTTATAATTTTTCAATAATAGTAAGTCATACTCAAGAACATGTTTATTAGTTCAAATCCAGATTGTAAATGTTGATCGTATGTGACTCTTGTTCAGCTGATTTACAGTGATTTGTTCCTCATTTAAAATATTTTTTAAAAACAGAACATTAGAAATCATTTTATTGGATACTAGCTACCACTTCATTTTAATACTGTTTAATAGATATCCTTCTAAATAACTCATCTGTTGAGGAATTTTTAACTCAGTTGCATTAGAAGATACCAGCACACTTTCCCCATAGTTTTATTTTTTCCTATATTGTATTTTTCTGATGTGATGGCATAAAGCTTGAATTTATCTTATCTAAGTGGATTTTTTCCCCTTCAGATTTGTTTCAAACAGTTATCTTCATATGCACTTACATATAAGAAGACTCAAAACTTAAAGCCAAATAAAAGATTTCAAGGCATTTCTAGGTGTGAAAAGTGAATCATTTTCTTGCAGTAGAAAAATTAAAAATTTGTTAGTCCATCTCATCCATCTCCAGTCCTGCCTTATTCTCTCCCTCTCCCTCTCCCTCTACAAATTATTATTTTTGGTTTTTTTTTTTTTTTTTCCTTCTCTATCAGACAGGAGTAAACACACACATACATGAAAATCAAGAGTAGAAAAAAATGTTACATTACTATGAATAATCAACATGACCTTTTTAAAAAAAAAAATATATTTGGCAAGAGTATGTTGTTTTGCTTGTGATATGTAAAATAAAGATGTTAAAGTTGATGCTGCTAGGTAAAGGTGAAACATCTGCCTTATGAAAATCAGCAGTAAATTCCCAATAATTTTGATAGAAGTAGGAATTTTATCCAAGTCCACACAGATTTTGTGTAAGTCCTTTATGTTTCGAGAATATCAACCCAGTTGATTATGATTAGGACATGGTGATGTGGTCTTCCTTTGTTTACTTGGTTCATCCTGTCTCCTTTACAAATTGTGAGACCAGCAACAATTAGTAATAAATACTCTGAAGTGGCACGGGCAGATGTCATTCGTATGTACCTTCAGTCAAGTGTCAGGGAACCCTGAATTTCTGCAGTGAGCAGCTTCTTTATACACTTCCTTGTTTTTGAATTTATTTGCACAGATTCTCTTGTGAACAATCACTTCATAAAGTAACTTTCCCACTCTTGAGTTCTGGTAGGGGGCAAAATTGCTGCTAATTATTTTAACTGTATGTTTCAATCCATTCTGGAGCACTAGGAATAAATGTTATATGAAATGTGATCTGTGGGCAAGTCCCCTAGCTTGTTAATTTGCTGTTCTACTAAATCAGTATTTTGTTTTATTCTTGATGCTTGAATAGATTCAGCCTATTCTTAGCTTCAATTAGAGCATATTTGAAGTATGTCCTACTAACTTATCAGAATGAAAAGTCAATAGTATAATTCCAATTTGCAGTGGTAGTAGTTCAAAAGGCTTTTACATGCAATGATTATAAGAAATGCCATTAATTTAATGCAGATATTGCTTTGACAGATCAACCTTAATTGCAAAAGAAATTGTGAGTATCTACTTTAGTGGTTTTTTTTATCAATATAAAACTATATTCATCAATATAAACTTCTGAGGACTTTCAAACAGCATACCAATTCAAATGTCACAGTATTCTTTGTATTCCCTCTGTTCTCTGCTACTAAACAAAATGATGCCTGAGAAGCACATCTGAGAGCTGTTATCTGCATACATCCAAGTTCCTTCTCTATTTTCCTTTCAGTGCAAAGGAGGATTGACAATGCTTTGCATAAACATGAACATACTTGTAAAAACAAGGACACCTGAAAATCAAAGGGAAGTCTCTCTCAATTTGCCCAAAGAGAAGCACAGCTCTTCAGCCAGATCTGGTGGATAGAACATTTTCTGACCTAAAGATTTCACGTGACATTCAGAAATGAGTTTTATGTCTTTATTTTCTTATTTAAAATTTTTTAAAAAATCACATAGGTCATTGGATGTGCTTTCAGGTATGTTTTTACTCACTTATTAGATGTCTGAAAGATGTAGTGGACATTATCGTTATGAACAAAAATTAGGTAACGTTTACAGTGGCAAGACCTAGAATACTTTTACTTGCTTTTAAAAATTTTAAATGAGCTCAACATATTTCTAGTTACTGTCATACTATTTCACATACAAATTTGATAGAACTCAGTTCTTGTTCTGATCCCACCAGTTTGTCTTATTAAACCATACAAATGGAGAAATTAGATAACTATAAACACCGAAATATAATTATAGTTCAAAATATTTTAAACAATAATTCTATCTTGTTTCTGACCTGGAATCTTATAAATGATTTCCTAAATACTGTCTCTAAAAAATGTTAATTTTCCCGTTCAGAAAAATTAAAATAAAGATTTCTTTATTAATAATGGGACCCATCAAGGATTTTTCAATGCTCATATGTAGAAGGAATAAACAGTCAGATTGTCTCACGAGATCATTTGAAGACAGTTGGTAGTCAACATGTCACCCAGCAGAATGGTGAAGTTATGATATGCAATGGAGATAGAGTAAGACTTTGAAGCTGATAACCAGAACAATGGTAGTCCATTAAGTCTGTATATCTCTGAGAAATAAAACATCATAAAAAGAAAATACGTATAATGCAGTTTGGATCATTTGCCAGCAATGAAGTCTTTTTAGTCAAGGCATTTGACATGTTAAGATGAGCTCCAAATAAAGTAATGGTTTTGTTTGCAGATCTTGTAGCCTCTGTTTCTGTTTCTTATAGTTGTTTTCATTTACCAATGAGTTTGTTTCCAGAGAGAGAGTATGAGTCAGTCATAACTTGGAATTTGTTACACATGCTTTCAAGTGGAAAAAAGAAAATGAAGGGAAAAGGAACAATTTATTTTTTGATTACAGTTGTCAATGACACTGCAGGTTTCCTATTGTCAACTGATGGTCACCTCCCTCTGAGAGAGCTGCAGTTGTGGCTCAAAGATAATTTAATCACAACTAGTACAGAAGAAGGATTTATGCTATATTCTCATAAGTGTGACTGTGAAGGGGCAGAAGACTACTTCTGAGCAGACAGAGTTAGCTCTGTGGTTTGATTTAACAGTAGGTGCAGAAGATTCAAGGTTGAATATTAGTATGATCAGTGAGAACAGTTAAAACTAAGATCTTATAAAAACAACCGTTTCATGGTATTCTACAAAATGATGTATTAATGATTAAAAATGGGGGGAAAAGAAAGAAAGTAGACAACTATACATTCTATAAAAGGATAATTTCTGGAAGCATCTAAGCTATAAAAGGATTCTTACCGTTTAAGACTTATTTTTTATTTCATCATTGAAACAACTCAAGCTTTGCTGTAAGTAACTCATTAACTGAAAGATTTTATTTCCTTCTGCTTAACTAGCTGATCCACTCCACTGGTCTTTTGTGATAAGCATATTATTTCCACACAGTAGGTAAGAAAAGTAATGAATATTTTGATGGTAAGCTAATATTAGTAAAGTCTTATTCTGTAGTTCCTGTACTACATATGATACTCTTTTTGCAAGTTTCAGATAAGAATTTAGTCAAGCAAGGTTGTTATGATGATAGAAAATTAGATTATATTCTCACTGCCTTTATGTTATTTAATGTATGATTTATATAACAGATATGGTTAAGAATTGTTTTAAAAAATTGAAAATGTCAGGTTATTGAAAATATATCCTTTCATGAAAATAGAGCTGTTTTAATAAAAAAACTTTGTTGTGGAAGCTTTCTTGAGTCCAAGACTGAAGATCTTGTCATAGCTGTATACAAATCCTCTGAAAAAGAACAATGATAAGGGACCATTTCTGGACTGTACCAGCTCTAGGAACAAATCTCTTTCTCTCTTTCTGGTTTGGCAGAGTGATTTCACATAAGTTTCTTTTATATCAGGTGATATTCCTACGTAATAGATAAAAGATTCTTGATTTTTCAGCTTTTCTTTCTCTTCTGGAGTATTTAATAACATATAGAATATAATATCAACAAGAGGAAGTAACAGCCTTTGCACTCTGAATATCACTTCCCTACCAGATGGGTGTGCAGCAACTGAATCTCTACGCTTAATAAGCTGATACAGATCTTGAACTTTTGCCCATCCAGGAGAAGTTTGCTAGCCACTTCAGTATATCATTAGAGGAATTCTTGTTTTCTTTTCCTTTCCCACAAAAAAGGTCAATTTTATTTTTGGTCTAAGGGTGGATAGAAACTGTTGTCAAAACTTTAGATATTTTTTTTTCTCAGACAATCCTAAGAAATAGAGATACTAAAGTGTTCTAACAGAACATGACACAATATATGAGGTAAACTGTGACTTTTTATTAACAATCTAAAGACATATGCTGGAAACAGCATAGGTTGATTTACTGTGCACATAAATTTACCACAGAAGTGCAACAAGGTCTTAAGGGTAGAATGCATCAGAGAAAAGATATTAATAGATTTCTAGCAGAGTTGGGAGCAGATTTAACTACTGCGATTCTCTGAGAAGTGGTTCTAGTTCTACGAATAGGTGTATAAAAGACCATAAAGTTATATGTAATTGAAAAGATAGAAAGAAAGGCGATAAAAATAGTGAAGGATAACATCTAATACAGAAAATATACCCCAGTAGAGGCCTTAAAAAGAGATAAATGTAATCACGCAATCTAAAATCTCTTTAAATGTCCTGAGTGATATTAAAAAAAAAATAATAAAATCCCTTGTTTTCTCATGCAATCACTGCAGCTGAAGTAGATTGGTATAACTAAGGCTAAAGGTTTATGCTATTTTATAACAAGATTTAAAAAATGAGTTAAGGTTTCCTGATTTGATTATTTTATTTTATGTGTTTTCCACAGAGATCAGGTGCCTCAGGATTTACTTACCTTTACTCTCTGCCATGAGAAAACAGTTTTGATGATATGTAAGGAAAGTACATGTGTCTAATACTCCAGTACTCCTTCACTACTAATCAAATTCAGTTATTTCATTAGTCGCCAATAATGCACAAGATGTGGACCATATGATGTGATGTGAAATGAGCTTTCATAGGTTTCTTTTTTTCTTTTTTTTTGTTTGTTCTTTCATCAATTATCTGCTAGTCTTGTCCCTATTAATTCAATATTCATAACCCATAAAGTTTAATTAGTGAACTTCTTTATCTGAACATTATTTTTGCCTTATTATTATTCCTTCTCACATTTTGCCAGGCTTCTGTTTCACTGCTCCTTATCTTTTCTTACAATGCTTAAACCACAACATGTTCTTCTTGCTTGCCTTCCACTTTCATTTTCAAAACTATTTTATTCTAAATATTTTATTACTTTAACAACTCTTCATAAACCCAGAGACTGGTGGATGTATATAGGTTCGGTGGGTTTTTTTGTCATTTTAAGAATAATTTTACTTTGTGTCTGTTGATTCCACCATTTTTTCTACCTTGTTAATGTTGTTTCCCTTCAGCCCTTAGGCTCACGAGGCCTAAGGCTTAATATTAATTTCACACAAATATCCAGGGTCGTTACTGAGAGAGGCAGTTGCTCAAATTGAAAAGTTGTGATTCTGTATGTTTATTCTTAATCCAAAATCTTGTTTATTTCGGCAACGAAGAAGATAAGGATGCCTAATTCGATGCCACCTTCAAAACATGGAAGTGTATATTTAAGAATGCAAGATATCATCCTTTAGATTTAGAAATACAGTCACAGATCCTAAAATATTTACATGCAGAAGAGTCAGGGATGACAAGATGCCAAATGATAGTATGTTTGACAATATTTATTATGATAGAGAAATGTAACTACTCAAAATCCTGTACTATCAAAGTGTTTTAGAAGTGTTGTGAAATTTCATCCACACATTATCTTATAGCCAAACTATACTTCCCAGCTTCTGAATTTTTTTCTCCCCTAGCAGTAGAATTGCAAGGCCTCAAAATTCTCTTATTATTCAGCAGCATGGAAATGCTGATACAAAAACAAAACCAGCTTTTATACAGAAATTTTAGGCATCTGGTTGTACATATTGCCAGGTGAGTAGACAGCTTACCAAAAGAACCTCGACTGATGGAAGAACTTCAAATTTCTCCTCCAGCTGAACGGCAGAACTTCACTTTTCTCATTCAGTTGCTGTTTGAAATGCAAGGTGTAAGGACTGTGAGAGAACTAATGTTTGGCCTATTTAGCACTTGCACAATGAAACTGGTTATATCAAAGTTGTTCCCTAGAAAATTAACAGATGGTGCACAGATAGCCATTGTATTAATAGCTGAGCAGGAACAATGATGCACAAACACATTTCATAGAAAAGTGAGCAGTGATTGAATGAGCTGATGATTTTCAATGGAATAATCAATTGAATTTCTAACTCTTTGGATTTACATTTTTCTCTAAGCTTCTTTCTGCCCTTATGGTTGCATATCAAATAGTAAAGCATATTTTTATTTCTAATTAACTGAGTTTTAGCTATGTGAACCTGATTCAATTTTTATATTTCTGTGGGTTTATTTCAGAATTATATCTTTTTGAGATCTTATGTTCAGATCCCAGAAATACATAATCAGAAAAAACAGGTTTAGAGACTTTTTTATTTGTTAATAGATAACTGTTGAAATCTACTTTAAATGTAGGCCTGGGCCAACACTTCCTTTCTGTAAAACATATGATATACAAAGAATTATACCATTGTATGGTAGAGATTTCTCATTGACATTCTTCTGAGATGATTCATGTAATTTGTGAGTGACAAAATCTGCAAATTGTTTATGCTTTCCTCCATTTTTCAATCTATAGAATCTTTTTTACATACCTACATGGTCACATAACTTTTATTTATTTAGAAGAAATTATTTTCATCTTTTTTTCACATCATGATTATTGCCATTCTATCTAAACAGTGCACGCTTTATGTCCTCCCCCCTCCTCCCCGCCCATATTTTTCAACAGTCGTCCAATAGCTGTTTCCTTCTTTTCGGTGTCAGATGTAAAGTAAATGGGATCAAGACAGAAGATATGCCACTCTGTATCTCATTTTTCTTATGCTTGTCCCACTTCACATCTAACTTTGTATACATCTTGCCCAGTTTTCCCATACCTCTCAAAATTCCTAGCTGCCTTGCAAAAAGGACTTTCTTTTTTCCTTCTTTTTTTAAAAAGTTTTTGTTTCAGATTCATTTCCTGAACACCTTTTCCTGAAGTTGAATAGTTTCAGTCTGCTATCTAAATAAGTGTTGTTCATCACAAATATATATATTCAAACCAGAAATAATCCTGCTGTATCAAACAGCAGGGTCAAGATAACTCCTTCCTCATTTGAACTGGCAGTGTATGTTTTCCTTGAAACTTATTCCTATGAACTAGCCACAAAATTGAGTGTAATTCTGTCCTCCAAGGTAAAACCTAAAAGTTTAATTAATCATTTGTTTAGAAGAGAAAATACAAGCTGGATAATTTCCCCTTTGAGATAGATGGTAGCAGCAGGGGTAGCTTTTTTAGAGATATAAATTCAATAATTTCAGGAATGTATTGTCTATCTCAGCTTTACATAGGATTTTACCTAATTAGTTATCCCTGCTTTCTTGTGCTGCTTCAATAGAGCACTCCTCTCTGTTATTTGATTTTTTAAAAATAATAAAAACTTAATATATTTTTTTATGTATTACAAATAAATGTATGTTAAGAATTCTTGGAATTGGAATGAAGTCCTTCTTGAGCATTAACATGACCTTAAAACTATAATAGAGATGGATTAAATCCATAGCCCTGCACTTGAATATCAGCAGATTGGTCAAAATCATGGCACAGGCTCTAATAGTAAAATTAAATGTAGGCTTACAGATCATAAAGCAACATAATAGTACAACTGGCTATCTGTGTGGCTGGGAAGTACAATAGCCTCAGTAACAAAATAAAAGAAAGATAATCATGGATTCAAACTGTAGTTTGTCTCTTATGGCTTTGTATATTTTCTCCTCACTGTAATTTCTGAATATTTAAAAAATGTAATACGTAATTAATAAGTATGTTAAAGGATGCTCTAATTAGAGACAACATTTATTGTTCCAATTGGGATTGCGCAGAACAGGTGAATTTTGATTATGCCTTTCTGATGCTAACTTAACCAACCACATGGTTCTATTAAAGACTGAAAAATATATGGCCATTTTACCAAAATACTTTGCAGCAGTATAATACATTACCTGTATCTAGCAGTATGTTTATCACTTCTGAAAATGGAAAGACAATTTGAGATCTTAAGCATTTAAGTAGGTATATTAACAACATTAAAGACATTGGCTGAACTGCTAATGAAAATGAATCCAGAGAAACATAATTTACATATTCCAAAAGTGCTCTGGAAAGAGTGCTAAACAAGGCTGTTTCCCCTGGCACAGAGTATACACTAGCAGGTTGGTTCACTAAGTGACGCCTTTGGCCACTGATGATACGTGTGAGTTTTGGCTCTTTTCTTATTTACCACCATAGATACAGTTTGGCACTACCCATAAAGATATTTTTTAAATAGCTCATGAGAGAGAAATACTGTACACAATGTCATGACTTTACATAGTCCTGTCTCTGCAGTCATTAAGATTTGCATTACTAATCAATTTTAATTTAAATTTATAACCCATCATGTTCATTTGGAATTCTTTGTGCAGGCAGTAACAGCTGTGCTAATGAATTTTGTGCGATACCTTATGAATAAATAATTTTCCTTTCTAGTTTCACTGAAAGAAGAATTAGCCCTATATTACTGCTGTTTGTTCAATAGAGTATCAAGCTGAAAACTAGTTTTCCACAGTATTCAACAAAAGCTTCTGTACTATATATGCCTGATGCAAGTAACATATAGGGCCAACTGCCCATTGTAAAGCAAATAGATAAAATACCAAACAGATCTTCTTCCTCATAAAACAGAAATCTACAAAACAATAAAAAGGTGATCCAGAACGTGACTAAGAAATGGCATTTTTTTAAACACATTCTTCACTTGAATAAGAATGGGAAAACCTTCAGAATTTTTTTTCATTTTTTATCTGAATAGAAGTTGAGCCAATTTTTTGCTGCCTAAAATTGATCTGGAAAGTCTTTGAGAATGAGCCTGTAGGATTTTTGCACTCAAGATAAATTGAACAGCATCTGGTTCAATCCTCTTTTTCTCTGAATTCTTACACTGCAGTGCATCCTGGTTTGGAACGTCTTTGAATATGCATAGCTTGAAAATTTGACCTACTAATTTTTGTATTTGGTTGTCTGTGTTCTTAATTTTGCTGTATCTTTTTTTCGAATTATATTTTGGTGTGTGGTTGTGAAAGAGAAGAATCATTTGGAAACAGATACAATTGATGTTGACGTAGGTTTTTTTTCAGTGAAGTAAGTAGGAATTAATTTCCCTTTCCTTTTTCCTCATAATATCTCAACACATTAGTGTATAAAAAGATCAGATCCTGGAGTCACTATTTAAGTTTAAATCTCATTGGGATACTCTTCTCTGAGTTATATCAATCTGAAGTTGTAATAACAGTACAGCTCAAACCTTATAATGAAAGCAATAACCAATTCACTGTTCAGCATACACTGAGATAAGGTAGGAATCATAACAGTTAAGCAGTAATAAAGGATTTGTTCTTTTAGAGAAACATTTAGTAAATGCCTTTAGTATATGCATTTCAACTTCAAAGTGCTTTTTAAATATTGTTGCCATAAATGTTAGCTGGGTTATTGGACCTTAGTTCTGTACAAATGTCTCTTGAAAATAGTATTATTACATTTGATAAGTCTTGTTAAAGTGAACAGCATTTTTCTTTCTCATGGGCAAGAGAGTGTAGATCTTCAATATTTGAAAAAAAAAGATAAAAAAGATCATCAGATACAAAACTGAGAATTAAAAAAAAATACAGAAAACCACGTTACTACCATCACATAACAGTTTCGGATTTCAGAAACCCAGGTGTGTAGCATCAGGTACTGAAAATACAGTAAGGCAACTGATATGAAATGATACAATCCAAAGAGTTGATGTGTTGTGTGTTTTTTTGTTGGTTTTGTTTGTTGATTTTTTTTTTACTTGTGTTATTATTAAGTACTAAAAGAAGTAAATGTTAAGTGCATAGTACTTCCCTATTCAAAAAGTTGTGATTTCTCTAGATTTTAGCAAGGTAAATACAATTCAATGTTCTCGTGATGTGACTTCCAGTTTTATTTCTCTTTTTGTCTCAATGAACCCAAATTGTTTATTGGTGACTTAATGTATTTTTCATTAGTTTCCCAATAGTGTAATAGCAAGAGACAGCAAGTTTTTGCTCATTTACTAATACATTTATTTTATTTAATGCCTCTTATGTTACATAGTTGATAGATTTGGAGAAATGAAAACAAGTACAGTAAGCAAATTATACTTCTCATCTGTGGTGCTCTTTTCTTCACTCTTTGAGTCCAAGTTAGAAAAAATTCTAGGAATAGGTGTATTGTGCTTGACTCCATAAATTCTGAAGAACATTTGAGTACTTCGATTATTTGCAAATGAAAAGGCTTTGATTTCATGACTGCAATACATATAATTAGAATTTTTTAGATTGGTCCTTTTTTTTCACACTAAAATGGAGCAATACAGTCCCACTCTATACTTTTAGCACGTGTTAGAGGCTAGTCGTGCTGTACTTGATTTGCTAATAACTTTTCTCCTGAAAACTGCATCAAGTATTACAGGATACCAAAAATCAAAACTTTTTCAGATGTGGCCTGGCATGCTAACAAATGGTTTAACAGAGAACAATTTCTCTAAGTAATTAAATATTCTTCTTGATTTGATTACCTTAATATCCTTGACTGGTAAAAGTAGCAAAAGAAATGAAGATTCACAAAAGTAGAAGAGAAATATGTGGTGTTTCCCTTATATCCAGTAGCTCAGCAAAAATAATATATGCTTCACAAAAAGGGAAAACTTTCCTTTTAGTTCCTTTTAGTTTCCTTTTAGTCCTGCTCCTTAAAATGCATCCATTCTACCTCATATAATTATTTTTCACACTAGAGAGAGAAAAATGCTGCAATGACACTGTAGTTCACTGAATATGGCAGTCATATAGAAGAATATCTGTGTCTGAAAATTACTGAAATATTTGTCTAAATATATGCAAGTTAATATACGCGTTATTTTTAAAAAAAATCTCAGTGCGATTCACCAATGAGAACTTCATGCAAAATGGACATTGGGTGTTTTGGGGTTGTTGTTGTTGTTGTTGTGTTGTTTTGTTTTGTTTCGTTATGTTATGGTTTGGTTTGGATTGTTTTTTAAGGAGTGGGAGAATTGATACATTCCAATAAACAGTATCTTCATACTGTGCCCTCCAGTTCATCAAGCCTTTTCTTTGCACTACTTTTCTTACAAGTACACAAACTTTATTTTTTTCATTTATTTTAAAACTATTTGGCCCATCATTTCAAATAGCCTTAGATATTCCTAACTGGATTTTTGAGAATTTATTATTTCAGAACCACCTGACATCAAACTATACCTTTTTAATACCATTGCCTACATTTTTTTCAGTGATGGGTGCTCTCCTTTAAGAAAGAGGTAAACTTAAAAAAACAATGGAGTAAAAAGGATTTCCTACAATACAAGAAAAGTAAAATAATTACCTATATCTGAGGTGATGAACACGGAGAGATAAATTTACAAAGGATAAAACATTGGGAACAATGGAAATCTACAGTAGGTATTTAAACGTTTACATCTTGCTTCAAATTCTTTATATAAGTATCCCAGGTGGCTTGATGGGGTTATTCTTGGTGTTCCTATCCTCACTAACGAGCCGTAGAGTATTCCAAGAGGTAAGTCTGTCTGCAATTGGGTCACTGCGTGGAAGGAAGGAAGGAAGGAAGGAAGGAAGGAAGGAAGGAAGGAAGGAAGGAAGGAAGGAAGGAAACTGAAGATTTTTGTTGAGCTAGGAACTGCATATAATTAGCTCATAAGAGCAACATCTTTCAACCTACTGAATTGACTCAAAAAAATTCCTTTTACAGGCAAACACGTCAGTGAAGAAAGTGTGGGAATTTCTTTGTATATATATACACATTATTTTTTAAAATTCATACACAGTCTTGGTAGTGAGATGTCCAAGCTTTTGGCCTGCAATGAATTCAAGGAGGTTCAGCCCTTCTGTTGTTGCTCTACTAGAAAATATCCTTTTCACCAGGTCAAAGGGAAATATGAAGTGGAGTCACTCTTATGAAGGCGAGTCATGATGTAAGAGAGCTAGAGAAGGAATGAACAACAGACACTCTGTATCTGCATTAATCTGGGAAGGTTTCCTCCGAGAACAGAAGTCCTTTGGTTCTTTTTGTGTGGATAAACTTTTGTCCTTTATCTTCTGTTTGAAAAACATACAGTCCATCTCTAATGTAAGAAAAGGATGTAGGCTTTCCTAATGCTAGAGGGCTCCCCTTCCTACCAGGTCTTAGTGTCAGGCTAAGGCACTGTTCTCTGTTCAATATCAACACAGATTTCTAGAGATTTAGTATAATTACACCATTTCCTTCTTCTAATTTGAACACTAAACACCTTTAAGTAATTAATAACAAATCATTATGGCCACAGTATACACATCACTTATAGTTTTGTTTCCAAAGAAAGATCCTATAAAAGTCTTGAGTCTTAGATGAATTTAGGTTTTTGCAACTCTCCTTCTGTCATTCATGTTGGTTAGTGTGTAAATGAGTCTCACTTGGAATATAATCAGAAATGTGAAAAATGTTCTCCTTCACACAAGTTTCAATAATCATATTCTTTGCAATCTTAAAAACAATCAAAACGTTCCTGTTACCACAGATTGAATTTTCAGCAATACATTTTTTTTTTCAGAAGAGAACAAGGAAACTGGTCCTCACTGCTGAATTGTCAGAAGTATATCATTTAATGAGAATAAGAATGAATCGCAGTGGGTTTCTTAGCACAGTGTTTATCTATTCACTAACATCTCATTTTGTATTAAAAGGATAACTGCCTTTCAGTAAAAAAAAAGGTATAGGCCCTAAATATTATTATTTATTTTAACTATTAATTTGTATTCTAGTTAAAAATAGAAAATATTACTTCATTGTCCAGAGCATTTAATATGTAATGTCACCGTACCCATTAACTACAAGCATAGTATCTCTCACCCCCTCCCCCTCCACTTGTTTTTCTAATCAAGGACATGCTTTCTCCCCTGAGGCATGTGGGAGTTTAACAATTACTTGCAGCTCTAACAATAAGCAATTTCTTCTGGGACTGCAATCTGTTAGAGTTCAATTTTCTCAGCCATAGATGAAGTGATCAGAATGAATTCGTTCCTGCAGAATGAAACAGAATGAATAAACTAAATGTGATTAAAATGAACTCACATAGCACTCATACCTAAACCAGCAGACTTTTGCACATAAACACACTGTCACATACAAATACCAGTGCTGGAGTTTCAAACAGCTGCTAATACTGACTCTTTCTTTCTGCTGCTTTTTTCTGTCAGGTATGTATTTTAAACACATAACTTTTGCCTACAGAGATCATTAAGAACACTATTACTCAAGTAAATCAGTGAAGATTGGGATGCTTTTGTGAAGAAGCACATCAAAATATAAAACAAAACCAAAAACCGAAAAAAAACTATAGCAAAACAAGCAACCCCCTTCCCTATCAGAATTATATCTTTGAATTTACTTGCAAACTAACCATAGCCTGGAAACACTTTTGCTAGAACTTTTTATTTCATTAAGATCTGCAACCCATACAATAATTTGATTGTCTTAGGAAAATCCATCTAGCTTTCCAAATGGGCTTGAGTATTGAAGCTGTGGCCAACATTTAGGGTTTTTTTGTCTAATTTGATTTCATTTAAATTTGATTTAATGAGTCTAATATATTTCATTTGGAAATTATATGAAATAGAGGATATATTCATCCTTTAAGAATCACATAATGTTAGTTTCCTTCCATTCTTTTCAGAACCATATGAAGAAATAAAACTACTCGTGAAGATTTAAAACCAAACCAAAGTACACCTTTAGTTTACTACTTGCTTTTTACTCCTCCTTTTTGCTCAAAATTCACCATTTTCTTGTCTCATATTTTGCTGTAATTCAGATCTGTGGCTAATGTAGAAGCATTGTAAACAAACAGAAAAGTACTGTAGGTGATTTTTTTTTTTTTGCTTTGAAGAAGCCGAAGAGTAATTAATTCATTAGTTTGTATTTAATTACCTCTTGGTTTGTCTCTTAAGCCAAATACAATTTTAGATAATTAAACCTTCAGAGACTTCCTCATTGGCAGTTGTAATAGATGGCATTGTAAATTGGAAAAAAAAAATTGAAATTATTAGCTGTTGTGAACTACTGGATTTGTAGTCTTGTGAACTACTGGATTTTCTGCACTGGTTATTTGAAGAGTAGAGGCTCAAACGGACAAACAATAACCTTAACTTTGCTGGAATGAGTTCAAATGTTTCAGCTTATTGAGATTTTTCTGCTTTCAGTTTCTTTTCTGTTTTAAGAGTCATATATGATATTACAGTATGAAGAGCACAGTAGAATACTAGCACTAAATCTGCTAGTTCTACTACATTTCACTATTCACAAATCTTAGAATTCCCTTTTCCTCCTCTCCTCTCCTTTTCTCTCCTCTCCTCTCTTCTCCTCTCTTCCCTCCCCTCCTCTCCTCTCCTTTTCTCTCCTCTCCTCTCTTCTCCTCTCTTCCCTCCCCTCCTCTCCTCTCCTTTTCTCTCCTCTCCTCTCTTCTCCTCTCTTCCCTCCCCTCCTCTCCTCTCCTTTTCTCTCCTCTCCTCTCTTCTCCTCTCTTCCCTCCCCTCCTCTCCTCTCCTTTTCTCTCCTCTCCTCTCTTCTCCTCTCTTCCCTCCCCTCCTCTCCTCTCCTTTTCTCTCCTCTCCTCTCTTCTCCTCTCTTCCCTCCCCTCCTCTCCTCTCCTTTTCTCTCCTCTCCTCTCTTCTCCTCTCTTCCCTCCCCTCCTCTCCTCTCCTTTTCTCTCCTCTCCTCTCTTCTCCTCTCTTCCCTCCCCTCCTCTCCTCTCCTCGCCTCTCCTCTCCGCTCCTCGCCTCTCCCCTCCCCTCCGCTCCCCTCCCCTCCCCTCTCCTGCCTTCCCTTTCCCTGTTGCTTGTTTCTTGATATGGATCATTTTTCCAAGGCTGAATGAGAGTCACTAATATCTCTGTGTAACAGAAGGGACACATGCACTGAAAAAATATGTATAAGCAAATATTCCTTGTTAAACAGTGAACAAATGTTCAAATTGCACCTTATTTTTAATCTTCTTTATAGCACTGTAAAACATTCGTGGCAGGTGATGAATTATGTGGTCTTTTTCTGTCTAAGGCCTGAGGAGACACACATTTAATTGACAGTCTGCATGAAAATTCTAATAAAACATGAGGTTACCTATAATCTAAAAAACCTAAAAATAATAAATTATTTACTTTTCTTTTTGTGTCAAGCTTTATCAAGTATGAATTACTTTTGAAGTGCCTGGTGTTCAGAGGCTACACTTTGTAACACAGCCAAAAAGCAGAGGATCTCTTAACACGTGTATGTTATTTTCGCTAGTACTAGTAATTCTCTCTTAAGCATGAAAAAAAAAAGTTCTCTTCAGCAGCGGTGCCTTATCACTGTATATAGATAATAAACTCAAATGTATGAAATCTAAGTACAGAAGAAATCTGTGAAGAGTTCCTTCACAGAACAGCAGATGTATTATCTTCTGGTTGATTATTTGCATTGATGTCACTTTAAAATATTCCATTGTTCTATTATATGAATGCATAGGGGAAGCAGACCTACAAGGCTGTTTGAAACAAATGAGATCCTTGTAAGTACTGTGTTGACAGAATTTCCAGTTTTAAACTTTAAATAGATTATTTTGTTAACAAAATAGCAAGCTAGTAATAAAGTGTATTGTCTTCAACAGGAAAAAAATAATTAAGTACAACCGAGGAAAACTGAAAGACTGTCCTCTTCTCCTATCCTAAAATTCTAGAAACCTTAGATTTTCTTTAATGGCTTACTTTTAGAGAGTCATTAACTCATTAACACACATTTTTGGAGAATCTAAGATGTGTACAGTAATGTTAAAAATATTATAAAAAATTCTGGTATCCTTTGCTTAGACATGCCTTTATTAAATGTATAATGTTTCTATGCCACAGTAGTTACAGTAGAAATGTTTATAGATAATTACCTTCTGAGAGAGGCTTTTTAGTAATATCCAGCGATTATGATCATATGTTCAAGAATGAACATGAAATGGAAACATGAAGTTCTGTTAAAACTGTCTATCCTGTACTTCAGCTGGGAAAAGGATCCTGGGAGCCACGCAGAGGAAGAAATCATGTAACTAGTATTCAAGGAGCAGTCATCATGCATACATAGTAAGGGGGCAAATTGCAGTGGTTTGCATAATCTTAACTTTGAATAATCTTAATTTTTAATTTTACTTTGTTGTCTTTTGACATCATGATACATGACACATTATTAAGTTCTCTTGAAAATCTGTTTTGATTTAATTTAATTCTTTGTTAGTGTATGTCTATTCTTTATATCCACAATCACTGCATTCTAACCTCTGTCTTTATCTGTTTTACTGTGGCAGTAGAATGCTCATTTTTTTCTGTGCAGGCACAATCAGTTCATACTGATAACCAGAAGGCCTATCTTAAATCTTTAATTTGGGTATTGGTTTTGGCACAGCCTTTTTTGTTTTTCATGTCTGCAGAGTTATTTCTAACTGAAGCTGTATGTCACTTCTCTAATTAGGCAGCTTTCGAGGGAATATTCTGCTGTGTCTACTTGCTTGAAAGTATAATTTTATGAAAGACAACTCCAATTTACCAAACAGCCTTGTGGATATAATCTAGTTCCATAAAGACAATATCTTGATATAGTCCTTCACTGAATATTTTTATTCAAGTCTTTCCTTATTCTGGTATACTCTTGGCTACAGTTCTTGTCCCAGGAAGGAACAGAAAGAATGAATATTCTTGTGTTTTCATGACGATACTATAAAAATGTGGATATTCTTCGTTGCAGAAAGTTCCCATGAAACTGAATAGCCACCTCTGATCAGAGCTTTTTCTTCTTCTTTGAAGAATATAAAAAACCAAACACACAGAAGTAGTATAATTTCTGTACTCATTCCAATTATTAAATAAATTCCTGAAAAGTCTGCATAGATTCCCTGATTAGTAATGAAGTAGACAACTTTATATTACAAAGTAATAATTTTTTTTAAAAGTAAAATTGTTGCTACAGATATAAAGATCCTTCCTAATTTGACACAGTGGGCAGTGTTCAACAGTACTATTGGTTTAAC
This sequence comes from Pampusana beccarii, assembly GCA_013399365.1. Taxonomy (NCBI): domain Eukaryota; kingdom Metazoa; phylum Chordata; class Aves; order Columbiformes; family Columbidae; genus Pampusana; species Pampusana beccarii. The sequence goes on along the minus strand of VWYH01008874.1, from coordinate 330,630 downwards.
TCCAGAATAGTGGAATTTATCATAAAACTGTATGCTTTACCTATTTAAAATAATTACTACTGCCTGCTTGATATGTATATTTTTTGTTTCTGCATGGAAAAAAAAAAAAGTAAGCTAAAACACAACTCAAGTGTTTTAAAATGTTTAGGTCAACTGCAGATCTCTAAAGGAACTTCATATTACTTCACTAAATGTTCTTTAACTTCTAGAGGCACGAATGAATCATAGATACATATGTGTTAAATTTGCAGATACTTACTGGCCATCTGCTCCACTGCTCACAGTGACCTAACATGCTGACTGCTGTAACAATTCAGTAGATATTCACGCAAAATGCGAGGGTGAAAAAGAAGGAAAAAACATAAAAGCTATAGGACGAGAGGAAATGACCTGAAGTTGCACGAGGGAAAGTTCAGATTGGATATTAGGAAAAAAAATTTCACGGAAGGGGTTGTGAAGCACTGGAACAGGCTGCCCTGGGGAGTGGTTGAGTCGCTATCCCTGAAGGTGTTTAAAAGACATAGAGATTAGATTCTCAGTGACATGGTTTAGTGCCAGTGTTAATTTATGAATCGACTCAATAAGCTTAAGGGTCTCTTCCAACAAAATGATTCTACAATTGCATGATTCTATAAAACTGAGCTGAAAGTCAAGTTTCTGACCTGTTAGCACAAAGCCTGGTTATGAATAATAGCAATAATCAGGACAATTAGAAACACAAAGAGAAGGAATTCTTAATTGCATATGCACAAATATTGGGAGTCCGGACAATATGAGAGTTACAGCTGCTCGTTCGTGAATATAGAATTTAAAATTATTGGTATTCCTAAAACTTCCTGGAAAAATCGCATGTCTGGAAAGTTAAAATTAGTTGATTTTATTATGTTAAGGAAGAACANAAAAAAAAAAAAGTAAGATAAAACACAACTCAAGTGTTTTAAAATGTTTAGGTCAACTGCAGATCTCTAAAGGAACTTCATATTACTTCACTAAATGTTCTTTAACTTCTAGAGGCACGAATGAATCATAGATACATATGTGTTAAATTTGCAGATACTTACTGGCCATCTGCTCCACTGCTCACAGTGACCTAACATGCTGACTGCTGTAACAATTCAGTAGATATTCACGCAAAATGCGAGGGTGAAAAAGAAGGAAAAAACATAAAAGCTATAGGACGAGAGGAAATGACCTGAAGTTGCACGAGGGAAAGTTCAGATTGGATATTAGGAAAAAAAATTTCACGGAAGGGGTTGTGAAGCACTGGAACAGGCTGCCCTGGGGAGTGGTTGAGTCGCTATCCCTGAAGGTGTTTAAAAGACATAGAGATTAGATTCTCAGTGACATGGTTTAGTGCCAGTGTTAATTTATGAATCGACTCAATAAGCTTAAGGGTCTCTTCCAACAAAATGATTCTACAATTGCATGATTCTATAAAACTGAGCTGAAAGTCAAGTTTCCGACCTGTTAGCACAAAGCCTGGTTATGAATAATAGCAATAATCAGGACAATTAGAAACACAAAGAGAAGGAATTCTTAATTGCATATGCACAAATATTGGGAGTCCGGACAATATGAGAGTTACAGCTGCTCGTTCGTGAATATAGAATTTAAAATTATTGGTATTCCTAAAACTTCCTGGAAAAATCGCATGTCTGGAAAGTTAAAATTAGTTGATTTTATTATGTTAAGGAAGAACAGAGAGGGTCATGTAACCAATTTATAAGATGGGATTGGGGTTTATTTTTATTTTTTTTTAATAGACTAAGGAAGACAAGGTGACTTCTACAACTGTATAGAATTCCATATATATTCTTATTTCATGCGTGTTTTCATTTTATATAGCAAACCCCTTGCATATTAAAGGTGGCACCAGATCTAGGCATTTGTAAGACTGTGAATGCAAACAAACAGTACCCAAGAATTTGAGACTGCAAAGTCTTCCTGCGTTAGTGTCTGTAAATTGTAGAATAGCAGAGAAAATTAATGTAAATGAAGCAAAAGAAACTAATATTTTAAAGAAGGAGAGAAATAACAGGCCAGATATTGATGCTGAGCAGTATCTTGATCTGAACAAGTAATAATAACCAGATTAAACAAGAGTCAACAATAAGCAGATGTTTCAAATAAATCAGCCTGTAGGAAGTATAGTTTTATCAACTTTATTTTTTTTATTAATAAAATACTTGTTACACATTTGATTATAGAAATTTATATAAGCTGCTACAAGGCACTAGAATTGGCATTGCAAAGCATTTAAAGAAGCAAAATGTTATCAAACCCCCAATTTGTAGACCATCTGATACATCTTAAAACGTTTTTTCTGTGTAGGAGTTTGTTAGCGTGTTTCAGCCTGAGTTCTGCAGGAATTACTGCTCTGGTGGTATTCACCTAGTTTTTATCTGGAAGGCAATACAGAAGTGGCACTGATGAAATTTGAATGTAGGATGAAGATTGGGATAGATGTAGTCAATAAAGTAGAGATTAAACGTGACAGTGAAATGAATTGCTAAGCGTAGAAATGAAACATTATTAGGATGTGCTCAGTGCAGACACTTTCATCTTGAGAAGCAGTGACTGCAAAAAAAGCTTAGACCATGGAGGATAAGCCATAGACTACAAAAGAACTCCATTATAACATTTGGTTCCTAGTGAAAAAAATGGCTGAAAAAAATGGCCAAAAAAATGTCGTATTCAGTATTTGTGTAATTTCTGCTGTATTTCTTTGTCCACTTCTGGCACCCAGAGTTCAAAAAGAGGATTAAAAGGTTGGAAAGTATTCAGAAAGCCAAAGAAAAGAACAAGGATTTAGGAAGTGTATTGCAGTAAAAGATAGCCAAGCTTTAAAAAGTTAAGTACTAACTACTACCTTTTAGAAGGAACACATAAAGAAGGGGAACTTACTCATGGAACAATGACTGACAAAATTATGTTGAGCTGGCAAAAAGTAATGTACAGTGAAAAAATTTGGCCTAGACTGAAAAATTAATACTTTAAACAAAAAATAATTAATTAATCCTTCCATAACTAGATTTTGAATTATTTCAGGTAGATTCAGGTGCATGGAGCAAATCCAGTTTCCACAGAAACACATTAATCTGTTGTTTAGGAAGCCCATAACTTCAGGAACTAAATTGGGTGGACTGAATTAATTGCCTCTTTATTTTTGACCACGTTAAAATATTTAGAAATAGTCCAAAAAGATTTTGGAGACAAGGTGTTGATTTATAGTGTTTGAAATTTGATAATTTATTCCCTTGGATTTAGCTACGAAATGTAAGTGAGGCATAATTAGAAGTAAGCATAAGATGCAGGATGAAATGTAAAGAGCATCTTCCTAATGTTCAATCAAGATTCTTTTCCAGATTGTGGAAATTTTCTATGATTTTTTTATAATTTCATTGATGTTTCATAGTCATATCAGTGTTATCTAGTTATTCACTGGCTTTTCTTATGCATGATTTTTTTTTAATATTAAAAAGCTTCAATTTAAAAAGCAGAAAATTATAGCTCATACATATTTTGTTTATTTGGATCAGTAAACATTGGCTGGGAATTGAATTCAGTCTAAAAGTATTTGCTCAATCATATATCAGAATTTCAAGAATATTTTCTTTCAGGCTTGTGTATTTCATGGTTGTATTTGCATAAAGGGGAGTTGAGCAGAAAATATTATGTCGTGTAGGAAAAAAATGACCAAGCCTGTTACATGTAAATGACCTTTTCAGAGAATAACACAGCATGAAAATATGATACTCATGCCTATATATTGCAAAAAATAGAGAATTAATATTAGCTGCTGATAGTTAGTATTATTAGTTATCAGTACCAAAATCTAGCTACCACTGTATCATTATGGAAGACTTATTTTATGTTTTTTGTCTACTACAGGCATTTTTGAAAAATATAGTATTCATTTAAAATAATTAGCTGCCATTAAAATTACAGCTGTTTTCTACAACTTAAAGTTCAATAAGTAATATGCATATTCATTGTATAATATTTTTGAATTTGTGTGCATTTAAAGGGTTTTGTACTAGATTCCCTTGTGCGTTGAGATCCATTAGAAAGTCAAGCTGTATGTCATGACTTCGTTGCTTGCAAGACTTGATGCTAAAACCTCACATCTGTAGTTCACAGTTTAAATAAGCTATTTGCATGGATTTAATGAGGAGATTTATTCCAATCAATATACGAACAGTGAACAAGCAGCAATGGGCTTTTGGTATTATTCTAATATTTCTCCTTTAGTTGAACCATTTGTGGGATTTGTAGTTTTCGCAAAGACTTCAAGTCATATCCACAGTTAAGTGTGGATGTGATTTGTTTATTGAGTATGTAAAAAGTCAGACTTTTCCCTTTGTGTGATAGAAACAGATTTGGTTTGGTTTGGTTTCTGGTTTGTTAAATACGTTGGAATCTTTGAATGTGAACAGGATACACCTGTGTTTCTTAAACACTCTGCTTCAAAGTGTTTTGTTTATTTATATTTTCAAATGGACCATAACACTTCACTTGGATATTTCAGCTGGTTTTCTAAGAAATCATTACAGCATCAGAGAAAATAATTAAATCTGCATATGGTAAGATTTATTTTTTTTTTTTTACAAAAGACAGATTTATTTTCAAAGAAACTCCTAGTACTGGAAAACAAAGATTTGAACACTGGTTTAAAAGAAAGAGGTGTCACAAACTTTTGATATGCTCTCAAGAATGTATTTTGAGATTCACAAAAACACCTCTCAATAACTAGTGTCCGCCTGCAGTTTTCCTTATGTGAGACAGTTCTGCATAAGACACCTAAAATGCAGAGTAGGCACAGTAATTTGCTAGAAGAATTCCAGTTTGGTTAAATTTCTCAAGCAGAAGTATTTTCAAAAATATATTTTTTATAAATATTATGAATTGTTCCAAAATTCTATTTCTTAAAGTAAGACCATAACTGAAAATAGTATGAAGTTATTCAGGTGGCAATCTTGTTCTGCCTGTAACTAACATATTTCAAAGATACGTTTTCTTGTTGTTTGTTGGTTGGTTTGTTTGTTTGGTCAGAATTTAAATCTATTCAGCATTTCCCTGTCTATGCCTAAGTTTCATTATATACTTTCATGTTGACTTATTATAAGGAGAGATTCTCATTTGAATAATCAAACCTAACAAGTGGTTTGCAGTGTCAGCATTTCTACTTTTGTTATTTATTTAGACTACTTAAACCTCAAGAACGCTAGAGGCAGTGGCAACAGACAAGGTTTGTGCTATGTCTCTGTGAATCCAGGGGTGAGGTATAAAGACAGACTGAAAAGATTAACAAATGATGTGACATAAGACAAGAAACAGAAGAACAACAATAGTCAGTATGGCAGGTGGTTATCCTAGAGCACTGATGGCTTGAGTCTTCCCAAGCTTCTTGTAGGCATCATAACAAAATAAAGTGTGAATGAAGAAAAAGTGTTTCTATGGCAGGTGGTGAATGAAGGCTTATCCAAAATAGATGTTGGAGAAAAGTTTACAATATGGAATACGTATGTTCTGTATAATCCTTATATAGAACACGTTTCAAAGCTGATTGAAGTTGGCAACATGGGTCACCTGAGATCTATGATATTGCATAAGAAAGAAGCTAGGACATTCCTTTAAACTGAAGAGAAATAGTCCTTGATGTAGCAACAGGAAAATCTATTAAAAATGCTACTTGCTTGAAAAAAACAATCTACATAAATGAGTTTATAATAGGATTCTGAATATATCACTGATTGAACAAGATGTCATAAGATATTGAAAACCACAAAGCTATTACTACATCTGAAATGTGAGCATGTAACAGTATAGTTAAAGAAGATGACTTAGAGGAAAGCTTATAAGTGAGGTAATTAATTTTCTTTGTGTGAAAGGAACTATAAAGATTTAGGATATAGTTACATGTTACAGTGTCCTTAAACAAACAAACAAAAAAACCACAACCAGGTATTTTGTCCATAATAAAAAAGCTGGAGGCAATGGTTTGAGAAGAAATAGTGAATTTTATTGTAGTCATTGGAAGTGAAGTTGATGTCTAGTCAGTACAAGGAGAAGGCATCTGGGTCAGGAGGTTTGTATAGGAAAAAGATTAGTAGTTCACGTATTTGTAAATAAGATGAAGGAGACAAGAAAGGGACCGAGACCAGGCTTCTTCAGATCATTTGCAGAATTCTGAAGATAAGAAAATTTAGGAGAAATATTAGATGGGAAAGAGTTCATGAGGAGATGACAAAGTCATTAAGTCAAGTAAAGATTGTTCTAGGAAGACTACAGTCAATTGTCTTGTAATTGCAGTCATCTCAGGAAGGATGAGGCTGGAGTCAACATGGAGAGATACTGCTCTATTAGTGATGTGCTTATAAAAACACAAGTGTTATATCAGAAGATCTTTACTGCCTAAGAAAGATTGTTTTCTAAAGTTGAACAAACTTCATTTATATGGGTATTTCTTGTATATTATCTTCCCTTTGTATATATATATATATAACACAAAATTCTTGAGACAAATTGGTCTCTTCTTTTGGACTTGCTTTCTGAGGACAACAAGATTTCAAGCTACTAATAAATGTGTTCCTGTGGTCTGGTTTTGTACTTCCGTTCTCACTTATTTTAGAAAACAGGCCACAAGTGCAATCCAGTGCAATTTAGTGTTTCTACAACTTTTTTTTTTTTTTTACTTATTTGTTTAAAGTGAGGCTCTTCTCACTCCTCTGTAACAATTTTTGATCAATAATCTTTCTGTTGTTTTGGTGTTTGGTTTGTTGTTGTTGTTGTTTTGTTTGGTTTGTTTGGTTTGGTTTGGTTTGGGTTGGTTTGGTTTGGTTTGGTTTGTTTCCCCACCTGCTTCTAATCTTTCACTTCTCAGGCAGCCTTCACTGTGTGTACAAATGATGTTTTCCTTACGGATACAGAAGTGAAATGCCATTGTTACACACTTAAGCAGATTATAGAGCTATTAAAAAATCCTTGGATTTCTCCAAGCGTTTATCCCAGGAATGGCTTTTATGAAACAAATTATCCACTATCTATGAAGCTTTTCTATTGATTGGCATATTAACTGAATTGGGTTTTCTCAATTGTATTCTGTACTGCTTAAATTCTATTACAAATAAAATCATGAAACATCTATTTATACTCCTCTAAGAAAAAACATATTTAGCTTTCAGTGCCAGCTTTGCTTTATAAAACATTAGGCTTAATTGTCACCTAAGAAAAAATGATGAAAAGTGGGTGGAGATAAAAAAACTTCTGTGGAGCCTTTTGGAGTAACATGGATTTATTTTTATTTTGATATTTGTAACTTTTAGTGGGAAAAGGCATAATATAAACAGTGTAGTTTAAAATTACTGCCAAGCATTCAGTTAATCTACAAATACATATAGAAGTGCTCAGCTGCCAAGACAAAGAAGTAGCAAGACAGAACTGATTAATATCTGATTAAGATCAAGATTAAGATCGGATTATTAACAAACTTAGGATTTAAATTGAAAACAAATATATAAGTAATTCAGACTGAAACTCAGTGTCTTACTGCTAATTGCAGTTGAATACTGGAGAGTCAAGCAATGCAATGGTATCTATGGTTTGTGGGGTGAGGGAACCTAATGAAAAATATTCTTCTGATCTTAAATTTCCAGCAAAACTTTCTGTCCTTTTGGTTACATGATGTAAACTGGGACACTGAAAGAGACCATGTGCAGAGTGGCCAGATTATCTGAGAGATGGGTGTTTTACTTCAGGACATTCCCATGCCCAGGGTGCTATGCGGAGTGCTGGACCAGCAGAGTTGTGAGTAATTTCATTTTTGTGGGCCTGAGCTGTAACACCCTTGCCAAGTGTGGAGGGAAACCAATGTAATTGTGAGTTTCACCCATTTTCAGTCAGTATTTCCTAAGATTTTAAATAGTAAGTAAGCATTTCCTATAATATAGATCAGTAAACAGTTCTTCAGTTTCTCTCAATACAGTGATGATGGAGAAACACTTCCAGTTGTTAATGAAATTTGCTAGCATATCCATGTGATGAAGTACAGCTACATATGAGCTTTTTTCTTTCTTTCTTCGAACTTCTAAAAAGCTAAGTACTTCTTCTAGTAATGATTTAATTGCCAGAAATCATTATAATATATTGGACCATATTTGATTAGAATACCAGGAGGCTGATTTAGCCAGATGATACCCATATTAATGCCTCAAAAGAACACAATAAATGGAAATGTCCTATTTTTATCTCATTGAAGTATTTTGAATAGTCTGGGTTATTTTACTTAGGAAAGGAAAGTGCACCCTTGATGTTCAAGGGAGTCGGGTTGAAGAATTCATTATTATAATTTCTTCTCTTATTGATAAAAGTCTTTTTAATAATACTAGTTTCATTTCTAGCTTTTGAAGAGAGGGGTGCAATGCTTTCAGATTTCTTATGAGATGAAAGAATTCAAATTATTTGTTGTTCCTGTCTAATATTCTGTAAGAAAAGTTAATAAAAAACCTATGAAAGCTAAAGAAATTCTGGCTTTATCTAATCAGTATAAATGCCTTATATTAATTAAATGTTCTTTTAATAAAATAAGCATTCTAGATTTTAGTTATAGATTCTCTTTAAGTGTCAATAATGGCAAGAATATATCTCTGCCCCAGTAAAATGCTTATTTATAAGCTTAAATTAAATGTGCCTTGCTTAATCAAATCCAGTGACTAATCGCTATTAATCCACAGCTGCTATTAACATTAATTGCTTTTCTTAAATTGCAAATATTATTTCTATTGACAGGTATTCTAAAGAAACAGAGATAGTAATTAATAATACAACATTTCTGTCACTCTCGCAAAAGGCAGAACACACCTGATCTTCCTGATAGAGATCTTGGACAGATAACAGCAATGCTTTGTGCAGTTGATTCTGATTTCTAATATTCTACATTTTCCTTACACCGACAAGCATTTTTTAATGAAAAAGAAAAGGTAAACAGAAGTGTGTGCTTTGGCAGCAGACCAGGAGTCAGGCTACTATTCCAAAGTACTCTGAAATTTCATGCAAATTAAGTCTTGATGTGAATTGCCTTAAATTTTTCAGCTGCTTAAACAAATAATGACCTTCTTTTCTTTTTAATCCTACATAGGCAAATCTGTAAAGGAGAATAAAATATTCAGTAATTAGAACTGCTTTCAAAAAAAAAAAAAAGATTTAGAATGGCTGACAAATGGAGGGTGAATGCTAAAATTCTCACCTGCTAATATTCACACAATCTGGACACAAATATAGTCTGGAGGACATTTCAGGTTTGGAGTCCATGGAATGGCAGCATTATGGGAAGATGATCTGCATGATGTCTAAAAACATTGGCTGGACTCATAACTATTCGACTTTATTAATAGTATTTCATCTGAACAAACATCTGCCATCATGAGACGCACAACTGTTATTTGTCCAATGATTGATTTAAAAACCTTTTTGCTGTTTTCTGTCTATATAGAAAAGTTGTATAGGTGGAATTAGATTCGTCAAAATCTTGACTAAACTGAGGAAGATTGGTCTGCTAGGGGACCTGAGTGAAAAGGTGCAAGATTGCTGTTGCCTATTTCCTGTTTTTCAAAAAATAATGATCATAATTCCCCAAAATTATTCTTAAATGTTGATTTTATACCTGAGTGTAATCAGTGGTGAAACATTCTGATGGGGTAGAATACTTTTCTAAATGGATAAAAATCCAATATTATATAGCAGCCCCTCAGTGAGTAGATACAATAGTTGTTGCTTGCTAGTATCTCCATATAACAGGTCAGTTTAAAAAAAGAGTCTGTTAAATTAATGTACCTGGTTGTAAAGTGATTAGAAAAACATTCATAGAATACAGACTTTTTTGTTCTTTTTAGGATAGCTGTAACAACTCAGCCTTTTGAGAGAGCTAAGGAATACGAGTAACAAGCAAACCTTTCTTCAACTTCCACCCTAAGGTTATAAAATAAAACACTTATATGGCAGACACTATTTTTTCTTTCTTTTTTTCCCTGCTCTCCTATAGGCTTAACTTGAGCTGAAAAAATTTTAATAGAGAAGAAACTAGCATTTAATGAAGAGGAGAATCTTTCAAAACTACACCAAACTGTTTCTTCAGTAGGCTTGTAATTTTAGTGGCACGGTTCCTACTACATGTAAAATTGAATTATATAAAAGTCAAGTCTTTAGTGATATTGTATTTCTTTTCTTCTTCACTGAAAATAGTTGCAGATTGTTTTTTATATAGTTGGCTGGCATTATAACCATTCTTACAGTAAACCAATATGTACATTACCTAAGTCCTAATATATTACCAGTATGTTATATATGCATATGCCATATGTGTGCTGGTAAATGTAGCCTCAACATGGTTTTTGTTCTATTTAGTGTAATCCAGACCAAAACATCTGTTTTCATTTATTGGAAAGTTTGCTGTCTTCTCCAACAACTAATGCTAAAATTCATGTATCTATATGTTTTCTAATTTGTTCCATTTTAAAATATGTAACATCAAAATAACAAGAAAATGGGTAAGGATTATGATAAAGATGGACTATTATGGAAAATTAGCATGGAGGCTACATTTGTAAATGCTGGATTAATGTGTTTTAGTTTATTTTTGGATTTTTTTTTTTCCAAGTGGCTTCAAAGAGTTAGGTAAGTTCATGCTGATCATGTAGTCTGATCTCCTTGTTAATAAATCAAAGATCCAATTATTGTTGCATGTTTAACACTGCTGTTTAACCAGACTCTTTCTAACAAAATCTTTAATTAATAAACTCCGCTCATGGAAAACTTAGTTCAGCCTTAGGAAATGGTTCTAATGAATAATTGCCTTCTGTTGTTGAAAGAAAATTTTAAAACAATAGTTTTTTAAACAATCTGGTTTTATTCTCAATGTATGTAGTTTTACTCCAGCTTGATGCTTTGTCTTAACTTTATATGCCAGACTGGGAAGCTCTCCATTGGGAAATTCCTTTTCCCCACAGAGGTGTTTAAAGACTGCATAAAATAGCTCCTTGATAAACTGAGTTGGCTGAGTTCCTTGAAATAGGACTTTGATAGGAAACATATACTCAACTTTTAATGCCTCTAATTAATGTGCTTGAATACTTCTCCATTTTTTGCAGTCTGGACAGACTGGTAGCTACAGTAACAGCCATGCCAATGGAAAAGAAAGGTAACTTCATGTGGTAGGTTGGCCACTCTATCGTGTGCCACCTCAACTGGAAATATAATGAGAGGCTCATGGGTTGAGATACGGACAGGGGAGAGATAGTTCACTCATTACCATCATGGGCAGAACAGACTCAACTCAGTGAAGCTAATTTTAATTTATTACCAATCAAAATCAGAGTAGGATAAAGAGAAAATAAAAACTAAATCTTCAAACACCTTCTCCCCACTCCTCCCTTTTTCCTGGGCTTAACTTTACTCCTGAAATCTCTACCTCCTCCTCCCCAACAGTGGAAGGGGACAGGGGACGAATGTTCGTCACATGTTGTTTCTGCTGCTCCTTCACCCTCAGAGGGAGGACTCCCCACACTCTTCTCTTGCTCCAGCAAGAGGTCCCTCCCAGGGGAGATGGTCCTCCACAAACTTCTCTAACATGATTCCTTCCCATGGGCTAAGTTCTTCACAAACTTCTCCAGTGTGGGTCCATTCCATGGGGTGCACTACTTCAGGAACAGACTGCTCCAGTGTGGGGGGTCAGAAGTCCTGCAAACACACCTGCTCCAGCATAGGCCCCTCTCTCTCCACAAGTCCTGCCAGGAGCCTTCTCCGGTGTGAGACCTCTGCAGGGTCACAGCTTCCTTCAGGCATCCATCTGCTCCATTTGAGGTCTTCCATGGGCTGCAGGTGGATATTTGTTCCACTGTGGACCTTCATGGGCTGAAGAGGGACAGCCTGCCTCACCATGGTCTTCACCGTGGGCTGCAGGGGAATCTCTGCTCCAGCATCTGGATCACCTCCTCCCTCACCTTCTTCACTGGCCTTGGTGTCTGCAGAGTTGTTTGTCTCACATATTCTCACTCCTCTCTCTAGCTGTTGTTTTTCCATGCTAGAGTTAAGTTCAATAAATATTCATTATGTTGTGGGCTAGGAAATAATTATGTGGTTTTCCCCGTATTTACTACTTCTTAAGAAATTTCAGAGGCTTTTTAGTGCTTGCCCCTTATATGTCACTCAGCCTGAAGTCTTACATACCATCTCACGTTTTTTCTTATTGTACTATACAGAAGAACCTGAAGTGTGCAATTACCTGTTATCTGCTGTGCTTAGGTGGTCACAGTTCACAAAAAAAGTGAATAGGTTATTTTATGTAGAAATTTTTTTTTTTTGTAAGGAAGATAAACTATTATTTGAACTGTAACTTGTATTCAATACACATCTTTTAAGTGCTTGAGCATATAAAATATGTCATAACTAATGGCTGTTCATGATCATATGGCATCACAAGCACATACCTTTTGTGGAGAGTGGCAGAAGTCCAAGGAAAAGTTGAAACATTTGAGTATGTTTCTGCTCAGAGTGACACCAGGAACTATAGTAGTCCAATAACTTGTCCTGAAAATGAAATGCCAAATAACACAGCTAGTTACCTTTCTTACAAATTAATCCCAAACAAGTAAATAGCTGACCCAATTCTGAACTGAGTACATGTAGGAAGGAGTAGCAGTAGCGCTCTTAACGTCTCTGTTCTAGGTGGGCTAGTTCTTTCTTGTTTTTCTGCCTGTCCATCAAAAATAATAAATAGTAGGGTTTTTTTTCTGAAAGAATAGATTATGCTCAGTGAAAATTTAACCTTTGGCAGCTACAGTCTTGAAAGGAAAAATTTACCATCAGTAGGAACACCATGGGGTGTGCAGGAGTGCTAGTTGATCTGGTATCACTCTTTTCCAGGAAGCTGCTTTCTTCTTCACCTCCTTTAGTGCTCTATAACCAGTGATTCTTTGTCTGATTGGATGTTAGCCACCTCAGCAGCTGTCTATCCTTGTTAATTGAGGAAAACATCCACTGTAAGCTGAAGGGAAAAACAGGTGTCTGTTTCAATGAAGCTCAATTTACCTCAGGATTAAGACTACAAAAACCAGAATACCAAGTTCACCTTCTTCCAGTCAAGGCCTTTGGAAACATAATAGACATTTCATCTGACAGACACAGGATTGGGGAAAAGATTTGCTTTGCAGACAGAATGTGTTGTCTCTGTACACAGCTGAAACAGACATATTATGTGAGCCTTGTACATCATGATAGCTTTATTCTAAACACATAGTTTTAGAAGAAAAATTTTAGGGAAGCCTATCTTTGGGGAAAGTACTGTAATTGTTACTGCATCTGTGGAAATCAAAATTTGAAAACCCAATCATTTTACTCATTTTTTTCTTATTTTTTTTTTCTCTGTGATATGTAGACAAGCTTTCATAGGACAAGGCTGGGGAGGGCTTCATATAATTCAGCTTCAGTACTCTCCGATAGATTTAAATCACTTGAGGTTTGGGTTCTGGTGACTTTTATCATATATCTAAAACTTTTTTATAAAGGCAAGTTAATGTTGTAACATTTCTTATTACAAAGGAATCGGGTTTTGTAAAACACAAGCAGATCAGGAGTGTAGTATATGATTTAATACTGGCTACCTTTCGAGACTTTATATTTTCAGTGTGTTAGCTTAATGTTTCACTATATTTAAGAGAGAATTATTTGCCTAAAATGTAACTCTTGTCACTTCTCACTCAATATGACCTCTAAAACTGAATTTTCATTTTCTATCCCCATAAAACTGCAGACTAAACTGAAACAGTGATCTGCTGGAAGATGCACCTAATCTACTTCTTGCAAAATATCAAAAGATAATTCAGTTAATAATATTGTATAAAGATTGTACTTCTCACAATCTGCTAAGTGACCAGTGCTTCTGGTAAGTCCCTTTGCAATACACTAGCAATCCACATAAAATAATTTTGAGAATTCCCTTGTACATTGTAGAAACCCACTGTGGTACTAAATCAGTCTTTTTACTCCAAGTGTCATTAAAGTCTGCAGGTTTTGCTGGCGTTTGAGCTTTACTTGGAATGAAGTCTTACAGGGATTTTTCTTGAGCTAAAAAGAAAGTCTCAGAGCAGTGTTTGGCATTATTAGCAACTCATCCTCTTGCAAGGCTGTCAGGCACTAAAAAGCAAGGCCAAAATTCCACAGAAGTATCAATTTGTATGTAGGTGGTTCCACACTGTCTGGTAGTTTTGAGTTTTGTCTTAGTGGTACTTGTAGAGCTTTTTGTTCCAGAGCTAAAAAAGTAATATTCTTAAGAATTGAAAAATGACTTTAAATGTTGTCAAAGTGAATTCATGGAAGTTCTACAGATATACTACTTTTTCAGATGCAGTATATCCCTCTTGCTACAGAAATGCATATTGCATGGGATTACTAAAATGTCAATCTCATTTTCTAAATGGAAAGTGTTATTTGATATTTGCTACAGTGCTAATGCTTGGTCTTGGGAAATTTTTGCCTTTGTCATCGTTGAGAGGGTATCTTAAAAATCTGATTTTCAGAGTCTTAATGCATATCTGTGTACAGAATTCTAAAATGCAGAAAACTGGAAGCATATTTTAAAGTTCAAAGCTCAAAAGCATAGTTGAATTAAAATTGTGTCCTCAGCTATAGTTCTTATCAGAGCTCGCCTTTCTGTTTTCAAGCCTGATGATTAAGGAGCAGACGGGCAAATTTTTGCAGCACTGACTTCAAAATATTTCGAGTTATTAATATATTTCAACTGTTTGTGTGTTTTGCTTTCTTTTAATGTCTTTTAGATCTTCCTCTATAACTCCTCATGACTCTATGAAAGAGCCTAAGCTTTGATTTTGGTGAGTTGCTGGGTATTTCACCAGCAGTAAGAGCCAAAAGGATTACTCATCTTTTTGTACAAATTTTTGAATAGTGTATAAGAGAAGGTTGACCAAATAATACGAAAGTCCATTCTTTGTTATAGTTGATTTTTTTTTCCTGTGGTGATTCTGAGTAACACAGTGGCAATCTGAATACAGGTTATTTCAGTATACCTCAGATTTCAAAACTTACACCTAATAAAGGTTTATGGAGAGCAGAGGAAAGGAAACCAAAGTATTATATTTCTTGCAGCTTCTCCATTACACTTTCACTGACATGGGTGTTCCAGGTTATCTGCAAGACAAAGTGCTTTAGGAGCTAGGATAAAGACACTTTAAAGGGGCTTTTGTTTTGCTTTTGTTTTTTTCCCCTACGTTTAACCAAATAATCCTATTTGCTTCACTCACAGATGTCACTGTTGTGACTGGGCTCAATCGTTGAATGCAGTGGGGTTAAAAAATCTATCAGTCTAGGTGTTGACTGACCACTCAGAAACATTTACATGATCCAGATGCTGGTTCTAATTTTATTTTCTTTCTTTCACTGCAGACTGTAGAGCGTGAGAAACTAAATGTTCAAAATCATGTCCTCAGGACTGCTGTGCTTTTTTCTGAGATCGTTCTTTTACCTGTGGACTGCTTTTTCAGTTGTTTTGTACATCAGTAACAATGTGAAAGAGATTTAAGACAGGTTAAGAGGTTTAAGACTAAGTTAAAGACACTTTTGAAATAAGGTTGGAGATTTTATTTTATTTTAAGGGAACAGGATCTACAGATATGTGAAAAGCAACTATTGCCTGAAGATAGTCTTTCGAATAGTCTTCTTTTTTTGCGTATGCACAGGTTTGATCCAAGCATTTGAGAGAACAGTTAGACCCTCCTGGCACAGATTGTCCAAGTAATTCTCACTACAGAGAAGCCTTCTCAAGATTCACAAACTGATGTCTTTATTCCTCTTCTTCTATAATCTCAGCAGCAGCGTAAATCAGGTCTTCACCATATCTGGTTCCTGAAGGAAGGTCATTGCTACATTTTGCACCAAGCGTACTTATCGGTACTTGGTGAGTTGTCCTGTCCAACCTCCTGTCCAAACAGTTCAGCTGGGAAATGGTTAGCAGAACCGTGAGCTGAATCCATACCCACTTCTTATTGCTACGAACTGTAGTTTGGGTTTTCTAATGTCTTACAAAGGGGATTCACATGGACAAAATTGCATCATGTTATTGAAACACTTTCAAAGAGTGCCCTATCTCTCTCTCAGATGCATATGATGGAGCACCTCAACCTTGTCTGCTATTAAACATCTCCACATCTGGGGACATATATTTATTCATACCAAACAGAAAGACAGAGTCTTTTATTCTTAAAATTTTTATTATTTTTAATTTTAAAACCTTGATTTTTTAAGTAATATTTTTATTTGTTTTATGAGTATGGCTGGCCAGAAAAGTCATTCTTATTTGATACAATAATAAAAAATGACCTGGGAAGAAAAATAGCACGCTAATTCATGCATTTTTGGAAACTGCAGGCTGTACCGCTTATTTTTTCATCTCCAGATCATGATGCACCACAGGATGATGAGAGAATATGTAAGACCAAACCAGCAGCACACTGCTGGGCCTGAAACTTCCTCCCTGATATAAAGAAGTTTCAAAACTTCGGATTGAAGTCTGTATTTCTGGATTTAGCTTTATGATTAACCTACACCTTCTCAATGTATGAGCTCTAAAACTTTTGACAGAAAATCCAGGACATAATAAACTGCGAGAACTATTGAAATCCTGATATGAATTTTATCAAAGCTTTAAAGATCAATTCATCTAAGCTTCAGATATGATCTGTTTCACTTTATTCATAGTCTGCTCTTTTCTGACTGTAATTAACACACCAAAGAGATGGAGCATCCAAAAAGTCATGACACAAAAGGGAAACATCCATAGGAGATGTCAGCTACAGGTAACCTGGAAGTAACTTTGGGATTAACTCTGTGAAGCTTCACAACTTTGAAATTATATTAAACAGAGGAAGAAATTAATGCTATTTTTGTCAGGAAGAAGTCACATATAGTTAACAAGAATTTAATGAAAACTCACATTTATTGTTTGTTTGCCCGATCTTTTTGAGCACAACTATGTTTAGACATTCCCTGTTTACATGTATATTCTTATACATATATACGTTTTAAAAAAAATTACATGTAGGTAAAACCTTTAAGAATTATTTTATTTTGCTACTTAAAAAACTCCATGCATATGGATATCACCATGTTGAATAACGTATTTTTTATTCCCCACCCCCCACCCCTTACTTTTGGAGTAATTTAAATATTTTTAAATGTGATATATTTCCAGCAACATGAAAATCTGAACAATGCAATCTGGCTATGTCTTGATTTTGAAAAAAACTACTAAAATTAGGATAATTATGGGGATTCATTAGGCAAGAAGTCATGCTTATCTAGTATATAAACTTGTTATTAAAAAAAAAAGAGGACTTGTGATATAATTCAGAGCACGAAATTCAGAGTTCTTCCAAAGACTTTCAGCATTTTTTTTTTATTTCTAATAAATAGAAAAAATTGCCTCTCATATCATTTAGGACATGAAGACTTGAGCAAATAAATGTTTCATGTGTTGAAAATTTAACTAGTTTTGAAATAATTATTACAGTTTACTTAAGAGTTAATATGTAAACCCTCTGTCCTTTAACAACTTGATATCCATTCTGATTATTATCTTTTCAGTTTTCCCAGAAATGCCACTTAGTCTAGTTCTGCTCTGGTGTCATTGTTTTTGTGATGTCCCTTTTTCTCTAATTTCAAATCTCACAGCCTTTGTAACATACTGAACAGCATGGATTCTTTAGTCTTTCCTTTTTAGTTATTGTTTTGCTAAATAGTCTGTGATCTGTAATGGATGTTTACAAAAATAACTGCTTAAGGTGTTGTTTATTTGTTTCATTAGACTATGGTATAGATATCTAGGATAATAGAGATTTTTCAGCATGCAATTTCAGGGATCTATTTTCATTATATGCTAATGCTTATGCAAAAAGCATCCTGTTTACTTGTTGTTGGATGACAAACAACTTGTCACGTATGCATGACTGACTTTCTTCTAAGGATATTTAAAATTCCTTATATGAAGATCTTTATATTTATACATCTCCTCGAGTAAATCTAGAGGGGAAAAAACATCATACTGCATATTTATAGTTTTGAGGGACTCAGTACTACTTTACTGAGTTTTGTTTTCCCCCTCTTTTTTTTCTTCTCTTTAATTAGTTAGATATTTCTCATATAGTAATGGTGATAATAAGATGAGACCTTTGGGGAAAAAAAGAAGAGTTGTTTCCCAGGACTTAGTAATTAGTCAAATTAATTTTCTGTAGGACAGGGGTGTCAAACAAATGCAGGAGTAGTTACATTTCTACAGTCCTAAAATTATATTTAGCCCTTTGAAGGCAACCGTGAGGCTGATGTGACCCCCAGTGAAAATGAGTTTGACACCCCTGCTGAAAGACTTGTACTTGAATGTAAGGTATTCTAACTTGCATCAAGGTGTTGCAGATCTTTCTCTCAGGTTTTGAAGAATGGTCTGGATGATGGGTAGTGAAGTGGACTGTGAACTGGCTGAAGGAAAGAAGCCAGAGAATTGTGGTGAATGGGGCAGGATCTAGTTGGAGACCTGTATCTAGTGGAGCCCCTCAAGGGTCGATACAGGGACCAGTACTATTCAATATATTCATCAATGACTTGGATGAGGGATCAGAGAGCATTGTCAGCAAGTTTGTTGATGACACCAAACTGTGAGGAGTGGCTGACATGCCAGAAGGTTGTGCTGCCAGAAGGTCACACATCCAGTGTGACCTAGACCGGCTGGAGAGTTGGGCAGGGAAAAATTTAATGAAATATAACAAGGGCAAGTGTAGAGTCTTGCGTCTGGGCAAGAACAACCCCAGGTTCCAGTATAAGTTGGGAATGACCTGTTGGAGAGCATTGTAGGAGAAAGGGACCTGGGGGTCCTGGTGGACAGCAGGATGACCATGAGCCAGCACTGTGCCCTTTTGGCCAGGAAGGCCAATGGCATCCTGGGGTGTATTAGAAGGGGGGTGGTTAGTAGGTCGAGAGACATTCTCCTTCCCCTCTACTCTGCCCTGGTGAGACTGAATCTGGAATATTGTGCCCAGTTCTGGGCCCCTCAGTTCAACAAGGACAGGGAACTGCTGGAGAGAGTCCAGCACAGAGACACGAAGATGATTAAGAGAGTGGAGCACCTCTTTTACGAGGAAAGGCTGAGGGAGCTGGGTCTCTAGCTTGGAGGAGACTGAGGAGTGACCTCATTAATATTTATAAATGTGTAAAGGGGGAGTGTCACAAGGATGGAGTCAGGCTCTTCTTGGTGACAAACAATAAGACAAGGGGCAGTAGGTACAAGCTGGAACACAGGAGGTTCCACTTAAATATGAGAAGAAAGTTCTTCACAGTGAGGATGACAGAACACTGGAACAGGCTGCCCAGGGAGGCTGTGGAGTCTCCTCTGTTGACATTCAAAACTCGCCTGGACATCTTCCTTTGTAACCTCATCTAGGTGTTCCTGCTCCGACGGTGGGATTGGACTACATGATCTTTCAAGGTCCCTTCCAATCCCTAACATTCTGTGATTTTGTGATTCTGTGAAACTGTTGTTTTCCCTGCTTTAGTCTGTACTGCATTAGGTAATTGTCATGAAATAGCTAAACCACCGTTAATGACTATAGATGTTTATTAATAATAAACTATCTGAATATGCGATCTTAACAGATGCTTTCTACAGGCCTACTAACCAATCCTATTTATGAGATGTTTTGTTTATACTCCCCTGGTGGGACCTTCTAGTCTTCCAGACCTCAGTCTTCTGGGTTCTAGTGCTGGAGTACTCTACATCCATACTGCCAAAGATGCTTCAAGGCAATGTTTTGTGATATCAGCAGATCCCTAGGGGAGATCTTGATCATGTACATTAACAAAGTGTATTACTATGTTAAGGTCATGGATTTTCATAAGAATATGTAGATTTGTGCACTTTTTAAGAAAAGTTCTCATGAATAAGGATTAAGTGAATACAGGGCAAGAAAAGCAACAATTAGCCCATTTAAATTAGCCTAATTTCAACTAAAAGACAAAATCTATTCTCTTACAGACTGAGGATGACTGTTGCAGAGAGTTTTTCTTCCTTGGCATATTTATCTATTTGGGTCAGATACACTGGATTCAAAGCAAAAATTGAACTGTTGATTTTGACTGTATTAGGTACTTAATCCACCTAAACTGTAACAGTTATGTTTTAATGATGTTCACTGTATGAGGTACAAAAAGAAAGACAAATCATGCTATATTGCCAGACTGCAGGAATGTCTTTCTTCAGCAAGTGCTTGGTGAGAAAGACATTTTATTTTTGCTTTTGTATTACAGTGAGGAATCCTATTATAAGAGCTCTTCTTTAACCCTCTGTCCTGGTTCTAAGACTCTTCCAGAGTTATCAGTGTTTTACGATATAAGATCTTAAATTTTACACTGAGGCCCTAGAACACCCTTACCTTAATCTCGGCCTGCATTTGATATATTCTCTAAAAAGTCTTCACTATCTTCTCTCATTTGCACTGGTTTTGCCTACAGCAAAACTATGCTGTCTCCCTGAAAGTAACTTGTGTGATTTTCTTTTTGTTATTTTAAGGCTGCACTTTATTTCAGTGTCTTCTTAGAACAGTCTTATGTGAGATTCCACCCCAAGTAATATATGTTGTACAATAGCTGAAATTAACTCCCCGAGAACTCATACAGATTAAACTGCCTCTACTAGTCACAGCAAACAAACACAATGAATTGGGAACAGAATTAGACCTGTAAAATTGCATTACTGAGCTCTTCTCTCACCTAAGACAAGTTCATAAAGTTAATGATTTCTTTATTTTCCTGTGTGAAGTTCCTGGTTTTGTTTTAAGGTTAATTTCAATAGACTTGAAAGACTTTAAGGCATTGATTATTGAGATCTCTGGAGTCCAAGTCATTAGAGAGATTTTCCTTTGTGATTCTTCTTGCTACTGTAACTCAGACTAGTGGTGAATGAACCCTGCTGAGAATAGTTGGAAAACAATAAAATTAGCTAAATCTCATTCAGCTTTCAAATAATTTGCAATTAAGTTTATCTTTCAATGAAATTACTTCCACAGCTTCTTG
This sequence comes from Pampusana beccarii, assembly GCA_013399365.1. Classification (NCBI taxonomy): domain Eukaryota; kingdom Metazoa; phylum Chordata; class Aves; order Columbiformes; family Columbidae; genus Pampusana; species Pampusana beccarii. The sequence continues at coordinate 309,507 of VWYH01008874.1, read as the reverse complement.
CTGCAGGAGTTGCATTGTGTGACTTTTGATCTTGTGTATTTTTCTTTATTTGTCTGCAAACTAGGTGATACTTGATCTATTTTAAAGAAACTGTAGCAATGATATTTTTTACATATTCCTAATGTTTAAAACTGTGGATGAAATCTGCCAAACTAGGGAGATATGACAACACGCCATTGAACTCAACAGGACCTGGTTCACAAGCTACTTAGCCACTCAATACTGTGGGAGGTGGAAGTTGCTACCTCTCATAGGGAGAGGTAGCAGTTTACAAGGACNTCAGAGCACTAATGCTCTGCAGGTATCTTATTTATTGTCAAATTCAGTCTTTTACTGTTGTAGGTAACCATTAACTTTTCCCCCAGTTATATTAAACGGTATTTCTTTATTTCTTCAATAAATTACATCATTAAACTTAAAATGCTCTATTTCCAGTAGAAGATTCTCATATATTCTTTTAAGGTTAATTTTAAATATTTTAAAAGACAAACTGAAAAAAAAATATATTTCCTATGTGCGTAAATCTATTTCATGTTTTGATTTGCATCTTTTATTTATAAGATACTTTAGCATAATTTCATTATCTTATATAGCTAATCAAGAGTATGGAATCTGGAGATTTGCTGCCTGGCAATTAATTTGATATAAAATATGTTAACATTGCTGATGCAATGTGAACAACCAATTAAAAATGAGGTGACCTTTTTCTTTCTTTATACAGTTGTCACTCAGCAGTGCATCTCTAATGAGAGTCTTAAGCTCCTGAGAGCCTCTACTAAAAATGTATTGTCACTTCCAATGAACATGCTGATGGCTGAAGTAGAGCTTTTGATAGATAAACACCTTTTATCAGCCTTGCTCTCTTGGACCCATTAGGAAAGGTGAGACAATGTGTATCATTTAGGGAGCTTAAGATGTAGAAATACATTGAAATCAAGAACATTGAACTCCAAGCTGAATTATATGACCACCACTTTGTATATAAAGGTAATATGATATAAAGAGATCACAAGAAAATAAACAATGTCTCTCTGTGTAGCTCTCAGAATGGATTAGGTGGCCATGGAATACAGTTTATTGACAAAGGTAATCAGTCATTTTGGCCTACAATAAGTTCAGTATAGTGTGAAATAAGACATCACTGTGCTTCTCTAAGCCCTGTTATCTTGACCACAATAGGGAGAAAGTCCACTTATTCTCGAAGTGCACAGGTTGTTTAGGTATGCAAATGTATTATACATCCTTCTTTTTTGGATTTCAGAGACCTTGAAGTAACCCTCTTATTTTTTGTGAACCGTGTGAACATTTTCATACACTTCAGAAAACCTACATTAAAGCCAGACAGATTGGTGTTTTGATGCACAAGCATCTATCTATCTGATTTGTTGGGCTGCAGTGTGGTAAGAAGAGCAGAAAACAGTTTGTCAAGACTTTTGCCAATTTTTCTGTTTGTATGCAATCTAAAAGCATCCTCCCAGAGGAAGAGAGGAGAACTACATTTAGGAGACTGATGCTCAAAGTGTAAAGGAAACTGGATAGCCGAAAGTGTCAAGCTAAAACTTTCACAATGGGGAAGTTATGAGTCAATTAGAAATAGAAAGTAAAATATTTTGTTTAAGGACTTTTCATGGAACACGAAGAAGATATCTCCAAGGTAAGTGAAGGACAGAAGATAAAGCTGACATGTAACAGAGCTGTGAAGTGTATAAAAAGAAGGATGTTAAGGGCCGCTGGATAGGTGGCAAATAAATAAAGTGCTCATGCTGCCTCTCATCTTTCCAGAAGAGTTTTGAGGAAAGAATAAAAGAAAGAAAGACTGAGAGGGGAATGATGAAAGACAACTGATATAGATCTTTCCTTAGAGGCCTGACATTAATGAGCCTGTAATGGGCATATTAGACTAAGTTATCTTTTGCTGAAATAAGTAAAGTTAAGCGGTTATGCTGATAAGAAATAGAGTATCAGGAAGAGTCGAAAGTAAAATATGAAACTCAGGACTGCTAGTCAGTTACAAGCAGTTTGACGACAAAATAGGTATAATTTAGGATTGTGGGACCTTGATATTCTCAGTTATCTTGTTCAAAAATTATCTCCTCTAAGATGTAATAATTCTTACACAAACACGGTAGTGATATATGAACACATAATAAATTTATGTGAAACATTTCTATTTTTGTAGTAAATATAAAAAGTTATGACACTTTTCTCTTTAACAGACTTGCCTGTTTATATGGTTGAGAAACTCTTCTGTTGGACACTTGCTTTGGCTCTTGAAGGCAAGCATGACAGCATGAAACAAATAAATGGCTTCACTGATATGTATTAGACGATACATGCCACCAAAGTACTCTTTACTGGGTAGCTCAGGGGGTTGGAGAAAGAGTTTTGTGTTTGCTTGTTTTAAGATTTTGAAAATTTGATTACTTTTACAAAAGACACCTTTAACTTTATTCCTGCTCTGTTGCTATCTGCCAAACCACACATCAACCTTGACAGCTGAAGTTTAAACTAAAGTAAGGTAACTAAGCTGCAGCGGTTTGGGGTGAGTTTTCATTTGTCTAGGTTTCCTCTTTGAAAGGTTTCACCCAAAATGTTTTGTGGAGTCTTTGAATTCAGGATAGAATTTTGACAGACCTCTTCCTGGACCACCTGATGTCTTGCTGCAAGTCCTAGTGTTTCTAAGGTCTTGCTTGGAAGAAATTGTGTGGGAAAGCTAAAACCTGGATCCAGTACTCATGGAAACATGGAGAATCCTGCCTGTAGGCAAGAGATTCCTGAACGTGGCATATTGTGACTGCTCCCCTGGGAGCAAAACGCCCTGGGAGTCAAGGTCCACGGTTTGAGTGACTTGACCATGTTATAGAGTGTGAATGTCTGTTTTGAGCAAGCACAGAACGGATGAGGTTGGCAGTGATGTCTGGAAACCATATAGTCCAAATCACCCTGCTCATATCAGGGTCAGCTGGAGCAGGTCATTCAGGGCTTCAAACATCAGGTTTCAGATATCTCCAAGGATGGAGACACCACAACTACTCTGGACAACCTGGTCCAGTGTTTGACCACCCTCACATTTAAGTCTTTTCTCACACTTAAATGGAATTTCCTGTATTCCACTTTGTGTCTAATGCTTCTTGTCCTGCCACTGGGTGCCACTGAAGAGACTTTGCCTCTCTCTTCTTTACACTCTCCCATCACGTATTCGTTCCTTACTGCTTGGTATGCCTACTTTTGCAGCTTAGGCTGACACCAAACTATACAGAAGGAAGAATTATAATCTTTCCAGTGCTTCCACTGCAGAGCTATAGTTTAAATCTGGAAGACCTGTTGTTTTTAGAAAATCTAGAAGAAAGAGCAACTGAAAATGTTAGGATACTTTTATCATGGGAAGTCTGGGAGGAAAATAATGCTTCATTTAATTTGGACCAAAACCAATTAATTAAAAAGATATCTTAAAAACTACAGGTTGACCATAAGCATAGAATCACAGAATCATAGAGCTGTTTGGCTTGGAAGGGACCTTCAAAGGTCATCAAGTCCAACCCGCCTTGCAATGCGCAGGGACATCTTCAACTAGATCAGGTTGGTCAGAGCCCTGTCCAGCCTGAATGTTTCCAGGGATGGGGCATCTACCACCTCTCTGGGCAACCCGTGCCAGTTTTTTACCACCCTCATTGTAAAAAAAACTTCTTCCTCATGTCTAGCCTGGATCTCCCCTCTTTTAGTTTAAAGCCATTACTTGTTGTCCTATCACAACAAACCCTGCTAAAATGTCTGTCCCCATCTTCCTTATAGGCCCCTTTTAAGTACTGAAAGGCTTCTGTAAGGTTTCCCCAGAGCCTTCTCTTTCCAGGCTGAACAACCCCAACTCTCTCAGTCTCATAGGAGACATGTTCCAGCCCTCTGATCATTTTTGTGGCCTCCTCTGGACCATCTCCAACAGGCCCATGTCTTTCCTGTACTGAGGGCTTCAGAGCTGGACACAGGACTCCAGGTGGGTTCCCACCAGAGCACAGAATTACCTCCCTCAGCCTGCTGGCCACGGTTCTTTTGATGCAGCCTTCTGGGCTGCAACTGCAGATGGCTGACTTAGGTCCAATCTTTCATCCACCAGTACCCCCAAACCCTTCTCTGCAGGGCTGCTCTCAGTCCCAGTTTAATCTTTACTGTTGTTTTATCTGCAGTGGCTAGACCGATCACATTTACATTTTTTTTCCCTCTTTGATGCATGGTTTTGCCAATAATTTTCTTTGACTAATTTGACTACATGAGTTGTTCTTTTCAGTATCAGGAACTGCTAGTAAGTTACAACAATTACGTATAGCATGTATGTATAATAACCTATTTCAGTAGTTTCTAGGTTTGTTTATCCATAGCTCTCACCTTATAATCTTCACTTTAGGACATTTAACATGAGGATTAACAACTGGAGGGTTAGAAACATACCTTTTCCATTATTTGGAGCATAATTTATTCACTTTAAAACACCTTAGAGCTCATTTTTTAAGGTTTCTCGTTGTATTCTGAGATACAGGAAAGTTATGAGATCAAGACACTATGAACTATGACTTGTAATTGACACAAGAAATTTCATTTAAAGTACAATTAGTTGTACCGGAAACATTATATATCATCAATGTAGTCCTTCCTGTGGTTGCTACAGACACTCTACTATCATGAAAGCTTATCTCGGTTGATTTTGACTACCTTAGTTGGAGATGTATCTCATAACATTCACATTTAGTCTTAAAATATTAAGTCTGACTTTTCAGAGGTTACTAGCATTTCCAATAGAATTGTCTGTTTTGAGGTATTCTCATCCGTAAAAGACTGACTCATGCACTGAATATAAGATGCGGAATAGGAATAAGATACATGAATAGAATAAGCATGAGACAGTTGAGTGTTAACACACTTGGTACACAGCTGCAAAAGCCAGTTTGTTTACTAGGGGCACTACATGTTAGGGGTGTATAAGGAGGGTGTTGTAAAAGGAAATAAGTTTTTGATGAGGTGAGGATATGTGGAGGTTTTTAAATTAAAATCTTTTCCACTTAATTCCTTTTAAAATATGTAATGCCTTTTTTGATACTTTTTTAAAAACTGTCATTTACATCTGGGCTTTATCTTTTCCGATCAGTGTGGTCGTGATCTCTGCCATTTTGGTTTTAACACATTCATTGAGTTTGACTTGTTGTTTAAGACCAGATTAAGAGTTATATCTGTATTTGAAAACGGCTATGCCAATTCAGAGCTCAGCCACATTTTGTGTTTGAATGCTGATTAGCATGGTGTTATATTTTTGTTTTACTCCTCTCATTTCCATTTAATTTTATCGTATCATTGAAACTCATAGATATAATATGCTTAACTCCCAAAACTATAGTGAACTGGCATTCAGGAGGTTTTGCTTTGGCACTGAAAGCATGTGTGTTTACAGAATAGAGTTTGTAATAGAACACATGCATTTACATTTCTTAAATGAATATTTATCAAGTGCTTTTTCAAACTTAGAATATGTTTGCTGCAATATCTTTGGGTCAGCACTAATAATTATGCCATATGCCTGTATATTTCTGAACCAGGTGGCTGGTAATCATCTATAGTGGTCTCCAGATGAGCAGCAGTTCAGTGACAGCAACAAAAAAAATCTCATATAATGTACACACATTACTATGAACAATCCCTGTTTTCTTCTTTGACTTTCTTGTTCAGTTCCAAATACTATCTGAATATGAAACATGTTATTCTTAGATGACCATTCAGTATTGGATAACTGGATTTTTTTTTTTTTTAATATATGATGGAAAGGCAGATGTTATTAAACAAATAACATTAAAGATAGCATTATCCTCTCTCCAGTGCTGCTTAAGTTGCTGGTACCATACATCTCTCAGAAAAGTTTGCAGACTAGTAGGTGTTTTTTCGTGTATTTCCCTAAACTTACATGTGTCTCTATAGTAAAAATAAACTTATTTCCCTAACTCTACTTTGTTCTACCAATTCTTGTGCAGAGACAGTTCAAATGTTTCCATTTTACCTAATCTCTTTCTGCACCTGTGATGTATGTCGGTGTTTGACAAGACCTATATTCATTTCCATTCCTTCATTGATTAATAAATAGCACAATTCCAACTGTGATACTGTTAGAGAAAGAAATATTTTTCATGTCTGTCAGTCAGAGGCTGTACTTCACACATGTGATATATTTTTTCATTCCAGCTTATATTTTCTTTCCTGAGACTCCAAAAAGCAATTACAGTCAGGAGATAGAGTTGGTCTAAGGTTTTCAAAGACTGCTGCATAATATCTGACTTTATATGCATGAATCTTTCCCTCACAATATCTAACTACAAAGAAAGGAGTAGGGTTGTTTTCAGTATTTTTTAGTTTGTCTATCAGCTATAATTTTTGAGTTACTTCAGGATACCATTGTGTGCCTTTTTGAGGTTTTTATATATATATATATATATATATATATAAAAAATACTGTGTATAATATGAATTTCTAATTAATATTTTTTCCTGAGCGTNTTTTTCCTGAGTGTCTAAAAAAAAAAAAAAATTTCAGTGGGAGATTCATACTCTAAGTGATAGCATATGGAGTTGTCTGTTTTCCTTGAAGTTTGAGAAATCAGAGTGATGCAGAGACAGTTTACCTGAGTTGGCCTATTGCTTTGGTTTTTTTTGTACAGACATACAAACAGACAGATATTTTTAAGAACATGGCAGCTTCTGATATTAATGAAATTCCAGCCAGAGAAGAGTCATAGTTTTATTTCAGTCATAAATATTGAACTTAAAAACCCCCTGTTGTTCAAGAGAGTAAATCTTTCTGTTTATGGATAAAGTTGAATTAGTACTGGTACATGTATAAGCTCTTTTGAGAGAGACTCCTAGACTGTTTTAATTTTGATTTTTTTTTCACTTTGATAAGTTCCATTTTTATTGTACTTTAACTAAAAACCCCACACAACTGGTTTGCTAAAACAATATTGTGTTTATCGTATTACCTGGTGATCTTGATCTGTGCTGTATACTTTGGCAAGAAACCTGTAGAGACTTATATTGTCTGATACTGTGACATGAGCCTCTGTCTATTAATTCCAAGACTGTTTTCCACATGAAAAGTGATGTTCAGTACCCTAGTGGTGAGTGACTTCTGATGGACAAATCTAACCTGCTTTGTTAATAGTAAGGTGCTATTAAAAGATGTTAACTAAGCAGGTCGGTTACACCTTATGTAACTCTGGTTACAGAAGCAATGAAAGTCTGAAGTTCTTAATCTCTTACAGGTTGACTATAAGCATAGAATCACAGAATCATAGAACTGTTTGGCTTGGAAGGGACCTTCAAAGGTCATCTAGTCCAACCCGCCTTGAGATGTGCAGGGACATCTTCAACTAGATCAGGTTGTGCTGAACCCAAGTTCAGCAAGCTCTATGACAGAGACAGTGTCTTACAGATTTTATGCATGTTTAAACAGGAAAGAAACAGCTGAATTATACACACATTCTGTTGTTGTGTTGAAAATGTTTGCCTTTGATACACATCTTCAGAATAAGTTATTTTGCCCTTTTTTGTAGGAATTTGTTCCTAAAGTAGGTAAGGCCATTTTACATTACCCATAACCTGAAGGAGAGCATAAAAAAGGGCAAAGCACAGGCATACCTAGACAATAACGGTTCTTGCTAATTTATCATGGTATTGAAGAGTATTTCCTATATCTCTTCTATGAAATGGAATATCAAATATGAAGACAGAGCAACAGACATAACCAAACCACGGAAATTTAACACAAAGTTTAGGTCGCTTTATTAAATATACAGTGAGATTTCTGTTAATGTTTCTGCCTGTTGTGTGTAGTATATAAATTCTTAGCCCTAACAGGGGATAAGAACTTGGAGGAGTTCAAATTCTTCTCCAAAATTCTTCCTCTTGTCTCCTGTACCATATCATACCCAAAGCATGCTAAATAAACAGCCTGAGTCCTTCTCTGCTATCAAGCAGAAATATTTTTCTTCCCAAACACCACCTCAAATTTCATTTCTGTTTTCGGAAACAAACTGAAAAGAGCAATTTACCAAGAAAAAAACTAGATGATCTTTAAAGGTCCCTTCCAGCCCAAAACATTCATCATTTGGCATGATAATTCTATCGTTCTCTTATCATTCTAAACAGATTGCATGCAAGTGTTTGTCAGCTAGACCACCAAAACACTTCATCACATAAATGAAAAACATAAAATAATATACTGCCATGGTTCTGCTCCGTTCTAGTTAGAAAAAAGAATCATTCAAATTTTGTCTTGCACTTTTACAGCTTTAATCTTTATATGTACGTGGGAATGTCACTGCTCCACTGAAACGATGAGGGGTATGTGTATGAATTCTCCCAAAACAGTCACCATGTGTAAAGAATGCAAATTTTGTTACTCTTCCCCCAAAATATCCATTTACTCTCTGAAAAGTTCTTCTCCTCATGAATGACTCCTTCACAGCATGTGGATCAACTCAACACCAGAAAAGATAATGTTAACCTGACCAAGTTTAGCTATTTTGTACACAACAAAACGATTTTGTAAAGTGAATCAAGAGGTAAAAAGAGAGAGAGATAAAAACTCTTCTGAAAGATTTACATGGACTTCTTTTTTTTTCTCTGCAGACTCTTTTTAGTGAAGCAGTGGTACATTGGATGTCATTGTGTGACCTTGACACTTATTGTCAAGCCCTTCAGATAACTGCTAGATTTGGCAAGGTTGAAAAGTAAGTGCAATTTTAAACATTAAAGCGAATCACTTTAAGAAAATTGAAACATCCGGTTTTAGTAAGTAGTGTTATTAATATAATGTATTGAGACATTTGACAGTTACAAGGGAAGCGGCTCCTTGCAATTTATTTTAAAATATATTGTTTTGCTCAATTTCTTTGTGGTTGTTTCTAAGCTGTGACTTAATAAAAAAAAAAACCAAACACCTACAGAAAGAAAATAGAGCAGTGGAATTGCAAACAAATTTTTCTCTGTATGACTTAAGATCATTAAAACGAGAACTCAAGTTTCCAAATCTACTTGATGTAATAGGAGGGCAAATGAAAAGTGGAGTGCTCTGTATAACTCTAAGAAACCTGCTTCATCTGCGGATTTTCAAATAAGGCTAGTGCAGCTCTCTTTTGATTTCTCGTTTGTTTCTAAAGCAGAAAAAAAAACCCCAACAAAACAAAACAGAACAAAATTGCCAACCTTAATTGAATAATCAAGTGAAATGGAAAGAGTTAAATAAGCACAAAGCTGACAAAGCTGTCATGTCAGGGCTTGGTCATTTACATGATGCTGGATGTCTTTTGTGAAACTAGCCTCAGTAAAAACAGTGCCACCAAGTATGCTGATTTTGTTAGACATAATGTGTAAAGTAATACATAAAACAATTACTTAAAATGTTAATATAAATCACAAAGATTTAAATGAGTGCTATATAAATCAGCCTTTCTTTTATCTCTCAGAAAGCCCTTTTTCATCCTGTACATATCTGTGGGTCAGGTATTGCCTCAAGTATAAAGTTCATGCATAATTTAAAAATCACCATTTTTGTTTCTGATGAGAACAGTAAGAAGAGCTTTCAGGGCTAGTTATAAAAAGCATGTTTCAAGAAGTACTGTTTATTAAAAGAAGACTTTTCTCTTTAACTTGGGTCTCCAGTAGCTTTTAGAGAGGGTCCAGAGGAGGGCCATGAAAACTATCGGAATGGAATGCCTCTGCTGTGAAGAAAGGCTGAGTTGAGGTTGTTCAGCCTGGAGCAGAAAAGCCTTAAGGGCCACGTTATTTCAGCATTTCAGTATATAAAGGGGGTTTATAAGAGAGGCAGGGAAAGACTTTTTACCAAGGCCTGTAGTGATAGAACAAGGGGCAACGATTTTACGCTTGAGAGAGTAGGTTTACATAGGACATACAGAAGAAATTTGTTGTGATAAGTGTGATGAGACACTGGAACAGGTTTCCCAGAGAAGTTGCATACCCCCAATGTTTGGAAGTGTTTAATGGCAGCTTGGATGGAGCTTTGAGCGACCTGATCTAATGGAAGTTGTCCCTGCCCATGGCAGGTGTGTTGGACTAGATGATCTTTGAAGGTCCGTTCCAACCCAAATCATTAATTCTATGATTCTACTGTGTGTCCGTGTGTTTGAAAATACTTGGAAAATGTTCCAAATCTCATCTTTATGAAGAATTCCCAATCCTCATGATTGAAACTGATCCCTTGACTATGAAAAAATGTTGAACAACTCATAAAAGAGAAAATGTTTTTAAAATCCTGTTCTAAACTATGTAAGCTAATATTTAGAAAAATATTTTATCACATTGTTTTGAGGCAAATATTTTTGTGCAATGCTCTATCAACATTATGGACATCCCTACATATTTTATTCTTCTTATGATTGCCTTTTCTATGCCATTCATAATGAAATGTGTCTCGAATGTCTTTTTCCACTAGCACACAGTAATATCAGAGAGCTATTTTAATCTCTTTACTTTCCTATTAACTTCTAACATTATGCTCATTTCATATCTGTTTAAATATCTTCTGTTGATCCTTCCCTTATTGACACAGAAAAATCCAATTTCAATTCATAACACTAGTAAAATCAGTTGTTGAAAACTTTGGTTTTGCCCAGAAAGTAATATCCCTCTTGATTTAAAACTGTAAGTATTATTCATGTGTTGCTTCTGACATTCTGCTGACCTGCTATGAAAACATGCAAATCTATAGAATAAATATATGCAGAAATATGATGCACCTATTGTGAGCAATGACAGTGTGAAAAAAGATGCTAACTGGACCTTCTCATAACTGTTATCTTAACAAGAATTTTAACAATTTCTACTGGTGGCTTGATGTCTAACTCTAACTAAAGGAAAATAGGAACTGGATAATTCAGTGGAACTAAATTAATTATTATACAAGGCCTATATTCACTCAGTTCATTATAGGCATCATTATTAAAAGATAAGGTATAGTTCTCTGTCAAACTGCAATATACTTTGTGGAAACGGAGTTCATGCTTATCTTCAAACTTTAGGGAATGTGACCCAACAGGCTTCTGTCCAAATCTCACAAGCAGAGTAAAAATCATCATAATGAAAGACTATAACCTAGAATAATAAAATCGCTAATTGTGCTTTAATATTAGTGTCGAGAAATCGATAGTGGAGAAGTCTCCTCAGTAAAAAAAAACAATATTACCCATATTGTACCAAACTATTAGGAAATAGAAACCACAGACCTAGTTTTTTTCATCCAGATTACTGTCAGTTAATTATTGCACTATACTTTTATATCTTTTTGAAGCACGTGTTAATAGCTCCTCTCAAAACTGAGCCTAGAATCTAATAAGTCTCTTAGGTCATTATGTCCATTTATGTTCCCGATAAATAGAACAAATCAAAACTTAAAAAATAATTCATTGGATGAAGAAAAAGTAAGGATTACTTAGGAACCAAGCATTTAAATAATGTTAATAGGTATTACCATCAGTTATTCCACCTCTCATACTTGTGCCAACAAATACAGGTAATTTTTTAATCAGGTGATGGGGACACGTTTCTGATATGTATTCCTTTTCCAAAACCCTTGCTGCCCTTTAGTAGTAGCTCGTTCTTCACTTAACATGTTTTCTAATAGATTTTTAATATTTTTTACTTAAATTTATTTTCTCTATTAGTTGACTTCCTCAGTCACTGTTAGCAATCTGCTGTCATGCAGTTGTTTCTCGGCCATTTAATTTCACTTAACATTTGACTCACTGTTGTATTATTTTCTTAATAAAAACAAAGGTGATTATAATTCAACACAGAAAATAATTTTCCTGAACTAATTGTCAGTATAAGAATATTTTGGCAATATCAGCCTTATACTTATTTGTCAGGAACACAAGACATACTTTTTCAGGTGGTGAATCTTGCTATTCAGTCTTTGTGTGTGACAAAACTAATTCCAATTCATACTGTCTCTGGTCAAAAAATGAATTGTGACAAGTCTTTATTTTCTGTACCTTTAAATCATGCCGTCTCTCAGTGTACATGATCTGTTTTATCTATCTACTGGTATTGTATTGTACTGTACTGTATTTTGAATAAAATAACATTATCTGCTGTATCCAATGTAACCATAAATTAATCTTTTTTTCTTTAACTCAGGACTTAAATCCTTAACAAAGTGGATTTGGCATATGAAATCACTTTCTGGTTTCTATTTTAATAGTTTTATACATAGATGCTAATAAAATCAACAACACTTATATCCATGTTGTATTACCTACACCAGAAAGAAAAATACGTGAAGTGAAAATGTGCAACATATTTTACTTCTTTGGCTATAAACCCTCTGATGTGTTTCAGGGTGTGAAAATAGTGTTTCCTGATGTATTTCAGGAATAAATCCTTTATATCTGATTAAAATGCAGATGAGCATCATAAACTATTGTAATTTGAAAGGGTTGATCTCCTGATGCAATCTTCTTCCATCTGCTTAAAGGGAGTGTGCTACAATTACTGAATGCAATTTAGGTTCAGATACAATCCCCCAAACTGAAAGTCTCCATGTGAATGAAAACTCCTTTTTAATACTTCTGAAATGTCTAATATTTAAAAAAAAAATCCTACAACTTCATTAGAAAATCATTGTTAGTTATGAGAAATTATGGAACTTTTAGTGAAAATCTCTGTGAGGACAAATGGAAAACCTGAAAGACGCTGAGGTTAGGATATAATCTTGTACTCAAATCTTAAAATACTGATAATGTTAATTCAGTAACTTTTAATTTTCAGGTGGTTTACTCAATACATAATGAGAGATATAACAAGCCAGAAGTCAGTGTAAATGGCTTAAAGTCTTTTATTTGTCTGTGCTTTGCAGGTCATCTCTTGGTTTTACTGAGTGCTGGCTAGGATCTTGTATTATACAATTGCATTACATTAGGGAAGGGAAAGGACCCCAAACTTTCTCATCTCTGATTGTTGTTGTTTTGCTGTGAGGACCTAAAAGTAGCTTGTAGAGATTTCATCACATTATAAAAATCAGTAAATGTGAATCTTAGCATGCTTATATTTATAAATTAATAGAAGACTCACAAATTTCTTGGAGTAATGGTCACTAGCCAAAAGAGATTAGGAAGTGAAGATTTATATTACTAACAGTGTGTGAAGAGAGAGAAAGGGAAATGTTATCAAAAAAGTAACTTCCTATTTAAAAGATGTTGAATAAACAGAGCAGTAGTTACTTTTAAAAAATATATATTTTTTTATTTGGTAGGAAGAATAAGAAAACTGCCATTTTAGTAAAATATTGTATACAGTTTCTGCAAAATAGTCTCGTTTGAAAGCTGTCATGGAATGCAGTGATCAGCAATGGTTTGACATTGAGAAATTAAGCTTAGTTATTTAGTGGCAAGAAACTGTACTCAATGAGCAGAAAAAACTATATATAACACAGCTTGCAAAGAACAGTATTACTTTGTAAAATGGTTGCCTGTCAACAAGAGCTTTCGTTATAACTTTTGTTACTGAAGAAAGTAATTGAATATTCTATTCACTCTCTTTTCAGTTGATTTTTTGTAGCCTATTGTAAACTAATTTTGCAAAAGTGTTCCTTTCCAAAGAACAACTGGATGATGCCTGATCTCCAAGATTTATTTTTTTTTTAATCCCTGGAGTTACATGGTCGTGCTTATGTCCTGAGCATGAACTCTTCATGCTAGAGCACCACAGCCTTGAACACTAGAATGTTGTATCTTAAGCTGGTGGACAGAAGACATAACTGACATGGAAGAACTGAAAGTAGATGCAGACAGTAATAGAAATATTCTTGAGGGTGAAAGAAATCAAAGACTAAGTGATCATAGAAACCTGATTTTTCAGAATGTATTGCCTAGTGAGTATTTGTACTTTTTACAGATAGTATTATTACAACCTAAAAACTAATACCTCTTGAAAAGCAGAAAGCATCATGGGAAAACACCTATGTAGAAGAAAAACAAAGACCTAGAAAGTATATTATGATCTTTTTTTTCTCCTTTAAAAAGGTAAGGAATAGGGTAGGGCTGTTAATTTCTGGAACTATGAGGAAGTAACCTAATCTTCCTAGCCTTTAACCATTAACAATGAGGTTAAGAAGTGCTGGGAGGGAAAACTCAAGGGGGTTTTTTATTATTATTTTGTTTTGCCTTTCTTTAAACAATGTTATTTTGCAACCTCTTGATTCAGTCTCATCCCATGGAAACTGATACATTAGCCAGTTAATGAAGCCTCATTAGTTGTTGCTTCTTCTGGAATAATCTAAGCTGTTTGTTATAAAACAAACAAAAAGCCTTCAAGGTTTTTTGTTGATGACTGGGCTGATTTTTTTAAGAAAAGAAAGAAAATATTTGATGAAGGGAGAAAGGATGTTTTCATATATTGAATGAAAGTGGTAAATAATTACTTATATTTCAATTATAATGCATCTATCTCTAAAATGTATTCTCACTTTCAAAGGACATGTTTTTAATCCATTTTTTTAAAATGAAACAGAATTTATTTTTTCTCATTACCTATAGTTTTGTTTGTTTAAGGAAAGCACAATGCTGTTATCAAGTATGCTGGAGCAGTCTTATTTTCAAAAGGCACTACCGTATATTTGAGACCTGAATAAACGAAAACTCATTCATAAGTCATCGTTTAGAATGCACCGTAAATAGTTAGTCTATCTGAAGTTGTAGAACAATACGAAAATATGGATTTCTGATCATGATTAGGCTTTTATCACTCAGATTTAGATAATGAAATCTTTACACTCCATTAGCTTACAATTTAGAGCATTCTTTCTTTTTCTCCACATGAAAGAAGAACATTTACTAAGGATTCAAATGCAGCCAGCATTAATATAAAACAAAATGTAATAATTTTACCCAATAAATATAATGTTTTAAACAAAGCAATCATTAAAAAACCACAAAAGTTTAAAATTGTATGAATTTAGAAGTCAGAAAAAGCAAAATGGTAGAATTACACAGCAAAAAGGGAAAACTTAGAGAAAGTCTATTTCAGATTCTTGCACCTTCACAGATAAGGTCAGCTTAATTCAATGAGTGTGTGTTCATGTAAGATAAAAAATAAAATCATTTGGAAAGAAAAGGTAAAGCAAATGCTTTTGTAATCAAGTGATTATGTTTTAGTTTTTATAAAGTGCTATTACATTCTATTAGAAATTGAAGAAATAGTTTCATTTTTTTTTAATGTCCTAAAAAGTAGGTGTAATGTTTTGTACAGTTTTAGGTCTTTAATATGTATTTGTTCTGCCACATGAGTTAATATCGCATACTGATTTGTGACTGAGAGTGGTCTGCCAAATAATATAAGAAAACATCTAACAGCTTTTCTTCCTGTTTGATATTGGGTATTTAAAGCAAATGCAGTTTAGATTTTGTGTAACATGCTGGATTCAGAGGCCTGGAAACAAAAGCTTGACAATAAACCACAGAATGAGATCCCTACTGACAAAATTCTTTGCATTTTCCATAATTTCTTTTAAGTCAGAAAAGTGTAGGTAACACACTAGAAATAACGCAGTGAGAGTTCTCTGTGTTTTCTTGAAATATGCCTGATCAAACAAAATAAGAAACTTGTCAAACAAAACCCCGCAGTTTTGCAGTATAATAATGTTGTGTTATCCAGGAAAATTCAAACTATTTAAAGTGTATTACAGTTTATATTGTTTTAGATTTCCTCATATTTTACTATTCACAAAATCACAGAATCACAGAATGGTTGAGGTTGGAAGGGTCCTCTGAGGGTCGCCTGGTCCAACCCACCTGCTCAAGCAGAGCCGTCCCTACTTGGGTGCCCAGGACCATGTCCAGCTATTTTTTTAATATCTCCAAGGAGGATCACTCCACAACTGCTCTGGACAACCCATGCCAGTGCTCAGTAAACCTCACAGTAAAAGAGTGTTTCCTAATGTTCAGATGGGCATCTCCTGTGCTTCAGCTTGTGCTCATGGACTCTGGTTCTGTCACTGGGCACCACTGAGAAGAGCCTGGCTTCACTCTCTTTGCACCTTCCCTTCAGGTATTCATATACACTGATAAGCTTCCCCCTGAGTCTTGTCTTCTTCAAGATGAGCAACTGTAGCTCTCTAAACCTCTCCTCTCAGTAGAGGTACTCCAGTCCCTTCATCTTTGCAGCCCTTTGCTGCACCCTCTCTAGTAGCTCCCTAACTCTCCTGTATTGGATAAAGTACTCCAGATGTGGTGTCACCAGGACCTTGACCTGCTGGCAATTGCCTTGCCTAATACTGCTCAGGACACCCTTAGCCTTCTTTGTGGCAAGGGTGCATTACTGGCTCATTGTCAGCTTCTCGATCTCCAGGACCTCCAGGCCGTCTTCTGTAAACCTGCTTTCCAGCTGATTCGTCCCCAGCATACACTGATGCGTGAGGTTGTTCCTCCCCAAGTGCAAGACTTCGTACATCCCTTTGAAATTGCCTTTCATGAGATTCCTGTCAGTAGATTTCTTCAGCCTGTCAAGGTCTATCTAGACAGCAACATGATCCTTTGGTGTATCAGCCAGTACTCTCACTGTTGTGTCACCATTTAACTTGCTGAGCTTACACTCTGCCCCATCATCTAGGTCATTAAAGAAGACATCGATCTGGATTGGACCCAGTATTGATTCCTGAGGTACACCGCTAGTTATTGGTCTCCAACTAGATGTTGTATGACTGATCAGCACACTCTGGGCCCAGCTTTAAGACAATTTTCAATCCACCTCACTGTCTATTCATCTTGCTGATGTTTCATCACCTCTTCTATGAGTATCTTGTTGGAGATATCAAAGACCTTAATGAAGTTCAGGTAAACAACAGCCACTGCTCTCCACTCATCTAGTAAGGCAGTCATTTCTTCAAAGAAGGTTATCAAGTTTGTTAAGCATGAATTCTCCTTGATGAATCCATACTGACTGCTCCCTATCACCTTCTTGTCATTCTTGTGCCTGGAAATAGTTTTGCAGATTAGTTGTTCTATCACCTCTCCAAGGATTGAGGTGAGGCTGATTGACCTGTAGTGCCCTGGGCCTTCCTTCTTGTCCTTCTTCAAGAAAGGAGTGACATTTGCTTTCCTCCAGTCCTCAGGAACCTCTCCCAGTTGCCATGATCTTTCAAAGCTTATTGAGAGTGGTCTTATGCTGACATCAGTCAGCTTACTCAGCTCACATGGGTGTATCCCATTAGGGTCCTTGGATTTAAATATGTCCAGTTTGCTCAGGTATCTGCTGACCTGACTTTCTCCCACCATGAGTACATCTTCCTTGCTCCAGAATTTCCCCTTTGTCTCTGGGGCCCAGGATTTGTGGTGGGATTACCTTGTCTGGATGCCAAGTGCCCACCAAGTCACTCTTCAGCTCCCCCTCCTCAACTGGACAATGGAGAGAAAATACAACAAAACACTCCTAGGTCAAGATGGGGACAGCGAAATTATTCAACGATTAGTCATCGGCAAAGCAGACCCAGCTTGGGGAAATCAATTTAATTTATTGCCAGTTAAATCCAGAATAGGATAATACAATATAAGAACAAATGTAAAAACATCTTCTTCCTACCCCTCCCCTCTTCCCAGGCTCAATTTCACTCCTGATTTCTCTACCTCCTCTCTCCTGACATATTCTCACCCCTCTCTCCTTGCTGCTGGTGAGCAGCAGATTTTCTCTGTTCTTAAATATGTTATCAGAGATCTGCTACTGTTGTCACTGATTGGCTCAGCCTTGGCCAGAGATGAGTCAGTCTTGGAGCTGGCTGGAACTGGTTCTGTTGCACATGGGGAAAGCTTCTGGCATCTTCTCACAGAAGCCGCTCCTATAGGCCTCCCTCTACCAAAACCTTGCCATGTAAAGCCAATGCAGGATTCCTGAATACAGATCTCGCTAATAAAGACTGAGATGAAGAAAGCATTCAGTACGTCAGTCTTTTCTAAGTCCTGTGTCACCAGGTCCCCTGACACATTCAGCTGTGGGCTCACATTTTCTTCAGTTTTCCTTTTTCATGTATGTACTTATAGAAGTCTTTCTTGTTGTCTTTGACATCCCTGCCCACGTTCAATTCCAGGTGGGTGTTGTCTTTCCTAACATCATCTTTGCATCCTCAGACAGCGTCTGTATGAATCCCAGGTTACCTGCCCCTTCTTTCACCTTCTAGATACTTCCTTGTTTTGTTTGAGTTTAGTCAGGAGCTTTCCGGAACATTTGCCTGTCTTCCTGTTTTTTGGGATGCACTGCTCTTAAATATAAGACCTTGATTATTAACCAGCTTTCTTGGATCCCTCTTTCCATCAGGGTCTTATCCCACAGGACTCTTCCAAGCAGATCTTTGAAAAGCCAAAGTTTGCTCTTTTGAAGTCCAGTGTTGTGTTCTTGCTTTCTGCCTTGCTGCCTCCTTTCAGGATCCTTAACTCTACCATCTCACAGTCACTGAAGACAAGGCAGCCTTTAATCTTCGTATCCCCAGTGAGCCCTTCCTTTTTTTGTGAGTATGAAGTCTAGCAGAGCACCCCTCCTTACTGACTCCTCTATTACTTGGATCAGGCATTTGTCAACATTTCTCTCCAGGAACCTCCAGGATTGCTTATGACCTGCTGTGTTGTCACTCCAGCAGATATCAGAGTGGTTGAATGAGGGCCTGTGAATGCGAGGCTGCTCCCATCTGTCTGTAAAGACACTCATCCACTCATTCTTCCCGGTCACATAGCCTGCAGAAGACATCCACTGCAGTGCCACCCATACAGGTTTGCTCTTTGATCTTTACGCACGAATGAAAAGATAGAAAACAGTCATCAAAACCAAAGGTAGGCCCATGTTACTGCAATTTGTTACTGAGATTGTTAGTGAGTTCTAGACATACTAATGTAGAGGCCCCATGAAAACAACTATAAATTGAGAATATTTTCATAAAGAATTCAATTGCTTATATGACTGTTGTTTTACCTTAAAGCAAATAATCTTTAATGAAAGCAAAATTTTCAACTTGATGTAAAATACTATAAAATTAAACTCTGCCAATCAGAGAAAGGATACATCATCTGAACAAATTGAGATCCATAAACTCATATATGTATGAAAATATTTTCTTATAGATATAACTTTATTTGAAGTTTCTTTGTCCATCTTCTCTTTCCTTAAAGATCAAATGTCTTTCCAGAGGCTTACAGAATAATTCATTTAAACCCCACATATTTATATAATGTGAAAATATCTGGAATATTGTTTATGGCACTTAAGTACAAATCTTTCAGCCTTCAAAGTAGGGAATAGCCAAGAAAAAATGCTCAATTCGTGCTCGTTAAAACTGGATAGTCTTTGAAGAATGGTCACAAATAATTAAGACAGTAAGAGAACAGTCATCTAATTGAAGATAAAGGTAATTTACAGATCAATATATTTGTTCTTCAACACAACATCACAGCCTCCTAAAAATCAGAGGTTTGCAAAATCTCAACTCCTTAATCCAATTATCTAAATGACAAGATGATTGAATTGAACTCTGCCAGTTCAGTTGTTTATAAGGCTGTGTAAAAATACTTTATTATGTCAAGAAATGATATCTAGGCCAAAAAAACCCCCAGTGAAATTGATTTAAATTCAGTCACTTACTTGAAACTTCATTTCTCCCCCAAAAGGAGAAAAAGACAGAGAGAGAAAAAGAGAGAAAATCAGAAGAATTCAACATTTTTCAAAACAAATATTAACACCTCATTCTCCAAACGATAATTTACCTTTGTTTGCTGGATATTTTAAATAAAGGAAACACTCGTAAATTTATTTGTTTTCTAGATTTTGCATTAATCTAGTATTTCCTGAAATGTTATTTCACCACCAAAACAGAAATAACAAAATTTTTCACAGCTTGTTTAAAACCTATTATATTTGCAGGATTCTCTTTCCTTTACACAGTTCCAACAAAAGCATAATTCACTTCATAAATCCATTTTATAATCCACTTTCTTCTCCAATATAAATATGGAGATTGCTACATTCTAAAGAAATATGTCTGCAAATATGATATTATATTTTTTTACATTCTAATAACGTTTGGTTTTGATAAGAGGCGTTATATTAAGAGGTTTATAATTACTGGTTTATACTATATTATTCCTAACTCTATAATGAACAGCATGGGTTACAGTTCGTGGCAGAATGTGCACTTTTAACATGATCATTGCACAACGTTTTTATATCCATTCAGAAAAAATTCGTTAGATATTGCAGTCACAAGTTAGTACATCAACTATAGTCTAAATTATCTTGTCTGAGGCAAAGGGTTTCTTTATTATAGGCTAAGCACAAAAATACAAAATACAAACCTGTACCTAAAAATGTTATTGTTTCATAGAAAATATTTATTTATAGTCAGTGTGAGTGTTCATGCACAACAGAAAGGGAAAGTATTATTAAAGTATCAAGTGTCAACATTACCTAAAATTACCAGATCAAACGAAAACTATTCAGCCCACACCAACAACATACTTAGATATAAGAACCTGTTATTATAGTGCCAGATGATGTTTATGCAATTATCAGATATGCCAAGAATTTGCTCTATCATTACAACTACAATCTCTCCTTGATGTATTCATATTGCATTTTTATTTCAGAGTGTCTTGAAGTATAAATGAAATCTTAGATACGTCAAAACACAAAACAAAAAAAATGTTTATGTAAGCTTAATGAAAAGGAAATGTAGCATCATGATTGGCTTCAGTATTACTTTTAAAATAAAAGTAAAATGAAAATACTGACATTTATCCATGTGACAGTAAAAGAATATAAAGTGGAACATTAAAAGATATTGACAAGGGATAGAACAAAATAATATTTTCACAATCAAACCATGACAACTTTGCAGGTCTGGTAAATATATATGCATGTATGGATGCTTTTTTAGATGTTTTAGATGAAAATTTATTCAAGTATGTATTTTATATGATTTTATTTTCTTTCCAAGATCAGTGATAATATCAGAATAATCCCCCATTTATCATTTATGTTTTGTTGTTTGAGTATTACAAAGAGAATGTTTTTTTTGTTTTTAAATCAGGATATAGTCTAGTTAGCTTACTCACTTGTACAATTAGCATAATGAGAGCAATAAGAATTTGTTTCAATATAATTTGTTTTTTTCTGTGCATGAAACCTCATTTAGATTAAGTGGAAGGCTACTATAACAGCAGAGTGTACAAATTAATTGTTTAATGAGGAAGTGTTAGGAGCTCCCAAAACGGTCATGAGGCAATGGTATTATTGTTCTTATTCCCTTTATCAAATGGAAATAATGGTATCATATAGGTGTACCTACAGCACCACCCAATCACAAAGGTGACATCATTGTGATTTTCCTTTTCCAACTTAATGAACACTTGAAAGGGAAAATATAAATGCCATTGTAACTTCGTAAAATAGAAGAAGGCTACCTTCCAGCTGTTTTTCCGACTGAAATCCTGTATTCAATCCTGGTGATACTATAAAAGTTGAGACATACAAGTGAGGAGGGCAGATGTGCTGTAAGACCAAAAGTCCCTGGCCCTTCTGGAGAGGCTGCTAAAAGACAGGAAAAGTCCTCAGGGCATTCCAGCTGGTACCTGGAAACTGTATGGATATTTTTTTCTTTACCCATATGGAAAGGTTTTCAGATCACAGACTCCTGCTTGCAAGATGAGGCACAACTAAAATACATAATTATTATCATTTGCTGATAGACATGGAGATTTACATAAATTCTTAATTCTGTATACAGCGATTGGGGGTGGGTAAGCCATGAACGCTTTTGAAAAAAAAAATCAGAAAGTACAGGAATATTACTAGATACTGGGGTTTACTTTCATTTAATATTGTTTCCCAAAAGTAATAAAATTGAGCAAGAATTTAAGCTGAGATGTCATAGACTTCATACAGTAGATGGACTGTCTCAAAAAAAAGTTAAGCACAACAGAACTTGTTTTAATTGTATTACTGCTTTTCTTGGTCCAGGTAAACTCTCAGGTAGCTCATGCAGTATTCTTGATAAAGAAAAGTGAAATCTCTGGTAGAAGCATATGACTTTCTCTAAGTGTTGCAGAGTTGCTCACAGTATTCAGGCTCTTGGCAGGAACTCCTAGACTACATCTCCTGTCCAGGGAGAATGATGCAATTTCTCATGAACTAGAATTTTTGCCTGAAGCTACCCCACTAATTTAACAAAAGCAAATTAGGATGTCTATATAGATGCAGACATTTACAGCCCTGATGGATCATTACAATGCATCAGTATACTCCTGGTTCACCAAGGACTCTAAAGCCTTTCACAGACTGGAAACCCTGCACACACACATGCATATATACATGACACATACCCATATATACTGTGAAATGATTATTTCCCATCTGAAGTTAAATGCAGGTACTAATTAAATACATATACAAACCCCATAAATATATATTAGGCATGTATATATCTATGAAATATGTGTGAAAATATAGATATATGTAATCAGAGGAAATGTTAACAGATAAAGTGAGCAGATACTCTGAAGCACCTGTGGCTTAGATATCTTACAGTAAACCTATTTCGAAACTTTAGCTGGATTTTCTGTGACACTTTTCCTTTTTTTCTTTTCCTTCTTTCTTTTAACACGTCATTAATACTGAGAATGCCTAAATAATCCAGCATACTAGTTAGTGTGGTTTTTTGTCCCTTCATGTAACAGGGAAGGGATTTCAGCACAAAAGAAGTCTCATAAAAAAGCTTCTGACTGTGAAACAAAATACTTTGAAAAATTAAAATATAAGCAGTTCACTAGAAGAAACTCATAACCTGAAGATAAAGGCAAAAAACATTATACAAAAAAAAGGATCTGATTATATACAAACTTATAACCAATGAAAGCATTCTATTAATGAAAAGCCTTACACCAAGTATTTTAGTATTAGATGTAAACTGCCAAGTGTGTTCAGTGAAATGTAAAAAAAGGCAAAAAAAAAAAAAAAGGCAAAAAAGCAAGAGATTGTCTCCTGCATGGATTTTAGCTAAGACAAAATTTATGGCTTCATAGATAAGTTACCAGAAGAAAAGAAAACAAGTTTCTGATGTAAAGGTCACTTTCGATATGTCTCTGGAATAAATTGTGTGTGAAGAACTGACCAAATATCAACTTAATACAAAATGCATTATTTTCTGTGCAAATTGTACTGCAATCTGCAAGCTCTGGATCGTATTCATCCCAGTAAGAAAAGAAACATTTTAGGTAGACCAAATAAAGAAGAAAGAAAAGAAAAATGAGTATGATTTACTTTCAGAGATGGGTTTTCAGTCAAACCCAGATGAAACTGAAGATTATTTTAAAATACACTCTCATGTATACCTTCAATCTCATATTTGTGTATCTACTTCAATTATCTAAGAAGTCTTGACATGAAGAAGTGAGGGATATACCAGGTGTTCCCTACTAGAGCATTTCAATGTATTTAATTACAACCTTTTCACGTGTTTTTATCCTCTTGCTCTCTATTACATTTTATTGTTTTTACATAATTATGTGAATTCCAGAAGAAATTATATGTCTAATGCTAGTTTACTCTCAGAAAATCTTTTTTTTGTAACTGTATAGGTAGGCAAGTCCTATGGTCACCAGCACCTCACTGGCATATAAGTAACAATAAATTTGGAGTAATTGACTTCAGCAAGCTGAAAATATGAAAAATAACGCAGCATCAACCAGACAGATTTTCTGCAACAGTGTTGTATAATAAAATGTAAACTTGTTCTTAAGGTTGTATATTGGAATGAAAAGGAAACAACTGCTTTTTCAGTTGAAGGTTGCAAAAATGAATGAGTACAGTCATGCATTCAGAGAAATATTTCAATAAAACAGCAGCAAAAAGAAACCGTGGAGCTTCTTGGAACATTCATCCAGAGAGAGAGATTGGAGGCAGCTAAAGTTTGCTCACATAAAAAGTGACCAAAACCTTTAAAGTAAAATACACATTTTCACCAAGATTTCCAGGTATACCTATCATATGTAAACTGTTGTGTGTAACTATATACAGTGATTGCTTGGGGAAGCATGAATTTGGAGGTGAAAAACGTTAATACACATGAATGTCTTATGCAAAACTTACATGAAAGATCTAGGGAATCAAACACTGAACCATTTTCCCGGTTCTATGTGGAAAACAGAAAATGTCAGCATGATTTGGAGGAGCTTCTGTTTGCTTTTCATATGATTTTTTCACTTCCATTTGAACGTATTTCTGTATTACGATACCAGTATATCCATTGTTTGCCTGATTCCTGAATGCTGGTCATGTCCTTCTATCCATCATTTTGTATTTCACTCTTCCAAGGAGTCCATCAGATCTGTTTAACACCTTTCCACTTATGTTCTGCACGCTTTTCACCATTGACATTTCTACAGTTGCTGTTCTGTGGAATCAGTGTTGTCATTTTCCTTAAAAAGTTACTGCCAATAAAGCAAAATAAATAATTATAAATCATGGGCAATGTTGAAGTGCACAAAAAAGGTAATCTTTCCTGTTTTCCTCTGTCCAGCATAGGTCTCAGAAATGTTCTTGACAAATATACAGACGAATTTCTGAATACCTCTGATACTGAGGTACATATTCTTCCCTTCAAATTAGTTTAGCAGTAAAATCCAACTCCTGCCATTCCTGGTCATTATCTGGCAAAGTGAAAATGTGTATTATTAATACAATATATTAATGTATATTCTGATTTAACAGTTATTCAGAGCTTTATTTTAAAAATAAAATGACATTAATATCCTCAAAAATAAAAATATGTCTATTATATTAGTTATTTAATTTCATGTCCAGACCACTGCATATGAAATTACAACATATATTGTGTAGTCCAATGTATATGTAACTCGTTAAAATGAGCATGTGCAGACTAATGAACAAGCTGATTCAAAATCACAAGTCATCTGAATGATAAGTTACAAGCAGTATTGTTTATATGATACCCGTAAAATTAGCTATGTCTTAGTTTAAAAATTACAAGGCCAGAATTTCAGGGAATGAAAAAGGAAAGTAAAAATTAATCAGTTGAAATCATGACCTTCAATCTTCTTTTGTTCTCACGACTAAATATTAAGCACAAAGTCTTTGGAAATATTTTGGAAATAAGTCTATCAGCACAAGTCAATTGGAAGAGTAACATGAAGAAAGAAAATAATTGCTTTACAAGTTTATAATACTGACTAAGGATGCACAACACCCACATTAAAACTTTCCTTTGGTTTTATTCAAAGAGATAAATGTTGTGACATGTGGCTCAGAATATATGCCATGTCTCTTATTTCTTCCTACTAGATTGAATTTCTGTTGCAAAACCCAGCAGATCATCCTTGCCAAAATGAATCAGCCCCTCCAGGTTACTTCTGATATATGAAAACAATTGACTGCATGTTTCTTTCTTGAGATCCAAATGTGGAATTCCTCACAACAGCCCAAGATGACCAATTATCTCAGAGATACAATACAAACTTGAAAAATAGACTCTATAAATCATTTCCCACTGAAGCTAAAACTTTTCAGACTGTACTCTTTTCTCAGCTGTGCTACCTGTCTTGAGGGAATACATTTGTCATTTAATGTGGCCTCTATCAACAGCTGTTCTGAGAAAGAAAATATTCCAAACAATTCTGCACTACAAAGAAAAATATTACCTCCTGACAGAAAAATAATGATTAAATAGTCTTGTACATAAGTGCTTTTCTGCATTTACTGTTTAACACATGATTTTATTTAGTCTCATGGTCCCAAAGCACCCATAGATTTCTGGATGTCTCTTGTGAAAAGAGCATCAAAANGATGACATTGTTATTTTGCCCTTCTCTCTTTTTCCTCTTTATTTACTGAATTTAGAGTGAGAGCAAAAATGTTTCTCACCTTCAAATATAAACACATTTATTTCCACTGTTTTCAGTCCCCCACTGACACAGCATGTTATATTTCTTTCACAGCAAATTCTGGAGATGCTCAGATTTTGTGCTTGTGGCTATTTAGTACAGAACCTGATGAGTGGTCTGTTTTGCTTTGGCTCTGTTTACTCCATTATTTTTATATTGAAATTAACTGATAATATATGAAGAGAGATTTAACCACAACAGTACATTTCCCTTATTAAAAATGCTTAGGAATTTAACTTTGCATGTCTCACTCTCTGTAAGAGACATGTCAGGAAGATTTGTCTGCTAATAAACACAAAGAGAATAGATATTGATTTTATTAATCATTTGCATAATTAAATGTGTATTAACAGATATTTCATTGAGAGAACATGTTATGAATACTGTCCATCTATTCTCTTTCTCTCTCCTAGTTTAGGTAAATTAAATGAATAACATTTCCAGAAAATAACAACTCCCAGTAACGGTTTCCATTTAGGTATATAGAGATTTTTCCCAATTGTACTTAGGTGACCAATATATTACCACACAGCCCAACAGCAGTATCTAGTCACCACAAGGTATTAAAAAAAAAAAAAAAAAAAAAAAAAAAAAAAAAAAAAAAAAAAAAAAAAAAAAAAAAAAAAAAAAAAAAAAAAAAAAAAAAAAAAAAAAAAAAAAAAAAAAAAAAAAAAAAAAAAAAAAAAAAAAAAAAAAAAAAAAAAAAGTGAAAAAATGGCAATAAAAATCTTTCATTGGTAAATAAAAAAATATTATTAGTTTTAATACAAGTCTGTTATAAGTCAAGTCACGATAGTTAATAGGAGCTTCAAAAATAGGAACTTGGGCTCACAAATGTCATCAGCAGGAAAAGAAGTATCATTATTTCCATTTAACAAATTATAAAGGGACACAGAATTAAGAAGTGGTCCATTACTAAATTACAGACATCTGTAGCCAAACTGAGAAATTAGTGGAGAACTTTATCCATAAAATCATCCTCTGAAGTACACCTAAAGCTTTGGACACTGTCTTCCATGAGATCCTCATAGAGAAGCTGTTAAGTATAGTCTGTATGATCAATAGCAAGGTGGATTGAAAATGGGCTGAATGGCTGGGCCCAGAGGGTGCTGATCAGTCACACATCTGGCTGGTGGCCAGTAACTAGCCTGTCCTTCCGGTTACTGACCCCCAGGGCTCAGTGCTAGATCCCATCCTGTTCAATGTCTTCATTAATGATCTGGATGATGGGGCAGGGTGTATGCTCAGCAGTTAAAGACAACACCAAACTGGGAGCACTGACATACACCAGAGGGTCATGCTGCTATTGAGGGAGACCTTGACAGGCTAGAGAAATAGGCTGACAGAAAATTCATGAAAGACAATTTCAAAAAAGGGATATGCAAAGTCTTGTGCCTGGGGACAAACAACCCCATGCACCAGTATATGCTGGGGACTGACCAGCTGGAAAATAGGTTTCCAAAAGAGGAAATGGCCTCAAGTTGTGCCATGGAAGGTTCAGACTGGATATTAGAAAAAAATTCTTCATGGAAAGGGTTGTGAAGCAGTAGAACAGGCTGCCCAGAGAAGTGGTTGAGTCACCTTCCCTGGAAGTATTTAAAAGACATATAGACAAGGTTTTCAGGGACATGGTTTAGTGCAACAGCTAGGTTATGGTTGGACTCGATGATCTTGAGGGTGTCTTCCAACCTAAATGATTCTATGCTTGTATTCTAAAAGAAGACCCAGCGGTCATCAAGTTGACCATAAGCCAGTAATATACCCTTGCTACAAAGAAGGCTAATAGTAGCCTAGTGTTGCCAGCAGGTCAAGGGAGAGGATCCTGATATAATAGAATTGATTAATTTCAACATTGTGTCCTTTCTGTTTTTCATTTCTCTTTCATTCACTTTGCTAAATCACCACCTGGTATTTCTCTTTCTTTAAAAGGTATCTTGCAAAACAAAGAAAAATCTAAAATTGCAAGCAGTCGATATGTTAGTGTTACCATCCTCACCTGACAAAGTGTTTACATTTGATTTAATTTCAAATTGCATTGGTTAGAATAATCTTGCAGTTTATTTTGTTAAAAAACCTGATGCTGTCACAAAACTGAAGATTATTTTGGTGCAATACCAACTTCCACTAAATAACTGATCCATTTTTGTCCTTTTTTTAAAATGACCATAATATCTCTTTAGTCTTCATAACATTTTTATGCTTTTTGTTCAAGTACACAGTGAAGTCAAAAGAAAAAACAAAACAAAGAAAAATCTTGGTCTACAAGACAAAAATAATTATGCCTTCAGATGATTTATGTGACCTACATTAATTTATGCTATGGTAGCTTTCAGACTATGAATGATCTGCCAAAAGGAGTGTGGTGTAATTCAGAAAAAACTGATTTCAAAATATTTCAGGCCCATATCTATTTTGTGCTACACATAGAAAAATACTTCCATGCTTTCTTGTGATGCATACTTTGGTTATCAGTTTTTTGCTGTTTTATATGTTTTATACTGAAAGCAAATATCCAAAAGATGTTCCTCCTGCCTAATAGTAAGGTGGGATGCTAAAGATGTTGAATCATTTTTTACTTTGTTCTATGCTTCTAGCCACAGCTCATAATACAAACAGGGAATAATTTGGG
Source organism: Pampusana beccarii (assembly GCA_013399365.1). Classification (NCBI taxonomy): domain Eukaryota; kingdom Metazoa; phylum Chordata; class Aves; order Columbiformes; family Columbidae; genus Pampusana; species Pampusana beccarii. The sequence goes on along the minus strand of VWYH01008874.1, from coordinate 280,902 downwards.
GGACATATGGAAACAAAAGATAGCTGAAAACATCAATTTACACCATCCTCTGTTGTACTGAGACATAATCTATTTAGTTGCCTGCCCACTACAAAACTGTTCTACAAGATTGTAACTTGAAATAGTGTTTACTGTGAGAATTTTTCCATAACCTTTTGACATTTCACATTTTTTACAAGCTGCGGCATAAATTTTTGCTTACCATTTCCTTTTGTTTTAAATGCATTATTAATGCCAGAACATTTCAACCTGCTCTCCTTATAACAGAAACAAATAATAATGTGGCTTCATAAGTAAATAAATCAATATCTATTATTTGAAAATAAAATGCAATGTCTCTGACTATTTATAATTCTTACATAATACGATATATTATTTCTTTAATTGATTCTTGTAACTATGAATGGCTTTATTAAAATAAAGACAATATTTTAATGAATAAGAAAACGTATGAAAGAAGTTAACTAGAGATGGGTTTGCAAGAAAATTCACTAACCTAAAGTGGAATATTCACAAAGGATTTGTTTATGTATGTATTTGCATTTCTTGATGCCTTAATAGTAACTTCAACGGAAATCTTCCAAAGGATTAACTACTTGGTTTTGCACAAGTTCTTTATTTATCATCATTAACAGGCTTGTTTGAAAGAGTTTTTTTCATGGTGTAATGTATCATTTACTGAAATTCTCTTTCTGGCAAGCTGACAAAAGGAGTATATAAGATGTTACACTGTCTAATTACATGTCTTGATTTTAGCAATAATTTCCAATTTGTTGGTCTCAAGACACTGGAAGATACAGGAGCAGAATATTGTAGATCAAATCTTACAACTCTTCCCACCAGAGCTATATGCAAGATAGAATAAAACTGTTGGGAAAATGTACTTAGTACAAAACTTGTGCTGAAAATAATTAAGTCATTTGAGAGATTTTCTAGATTGTCCAGAGAAGAGAAAAAATCATTAAAAAAATGAACATACCACAGAATGTTTGCTTTGAATAATAGTAGTAAAATGTCATAAATTCTAATCTATTCAAAATTGGTATTGATATTGAGGGTAATAGATGTTTTACAGAATACATTTCTTAACAGTTCTAAAAACAAGATTTCAGTGTAAGTAGTAATGGCAATACATTAACTATAAGATAATTAGAGCCAGAAATTAGCATGCAAAACACATCACTGAGTTTTTTCTTAAAAATACAAATGCTAATACTTTTTTTTATATATGCAAAAATATTAACTTCATACATTAAACCAGTGTCTGCCATTTTAATAAACTTCTCATGTTATAATTTATTAAAATTGCCACCACTTTTAATCCTTTTTTGAGGATGTTATAATAAAAAAGAGACTCATTTTAAGTTTAATATGCTTTTCTGTAGAGATACTAATTATATCGATGAAAGAATTCTCACTACCAGTTTTTCTAGAGTGCAGACATTAACAAATTAAGTAAAAATAATTCAAACATACAGTTGAAACATCAGTTGGCTACTGTCACTTCAGGTTTTTGAATCTGAAAAAAAAAGAGTATGATTAGCTATTTTCACAAAAATTTACAATGTAAATAGAATGTAGTGAAGAATTTACAAGAAGTGATTTTTGCTCAAAGAACAGAAGGTTAGGCTTCCTCTTTAGTGGATTATTAAGATTTTATTTCTAAGCTTCAGAAACCAACTTTAGGTAAACTAATATGATATGTTAGCTCATGTTCTCAATCTTGTAAGTACTTTTGTTCACCCAGATCACATGTCTACACATTTTGTTAGCACAATTTGTTTCCGAAGTCTCTTCAATTTACCCAAAAGTGGGTTTATTAGACACTTGAATCAAGGCTACTCTTGTTAGAGGAAATGGGGAAAGTTTTGATATCTGAAAGCAAACTTTGAGAAGAGACAAGGACTATGCAAATTAAAAAGCAGTAGTGCTATAGGAAAAAATGGCTACATGTGTAGAAGGAAATAGCCAAATTCCTCAGAGAAATTGAATTATCAAAATTATTTCCAAAAGAAAGTTGAAAATCACTTCCTTCAGCCTGCTGGCCACGCTGCTTTTGATCCGGCCCAAAATACAGTTGGCTTTCTGGGCTGCAATGGCATGTTGCCAGCTCACATCCATTTTTTCACCTACAGATATCCCCAAGTCCTTCTCTGCAGGGCTGCTCTCAATCCGTTCATCCCCCAGTCTGTACTGATATTGGAGATTGCTTAGACGCAGGTGCAGAACTTTGCACTTGTCCTCGTTGAAGTTCATGAAGTTCACATGGGCCCATTTCTCAACCTATGTTGTATGAGGATGGCAGTAGGGCATAGCTACATAACAGAGTGAACTATTGCTCCCATTACCCACCTACCTGGGGCTGCACAACTATACCCCTCCACACCTGGTTGTTTTCCATCTCAGAAGGTCCAGCGTGATGAGCTGACAAACCTAGAGAGTCCTTTTCTTTCCCTTCTTATCCTGATTGCCCTCCTCTTAGCATTTTCCAGGTCTGTGCTATGCTTTTGAGTTAGATAGAGGCTGGTTGGAAAATACCCATCACCTTTCACATGTTGCTGCAACCTGCTGACTACTGCTCGTGTTTGGGTTGGACAAAGAAGCTGTAACTCCAAGATGTTCATTTTGGAGTGGAAATACCCGTTTCCAAGCCTGGTACCATACGATTGAAGCTAGTGGCATGTGCATATTAGAATAGTGTAGAAAAGAGAGTGAGAGTGAGCAAGCGAGTACCACTACAACACTACTGCAGTAGCTTTTATGCATATACGTTGCTGGAAAGCTGCTGGATTTGAGATCTTGTAACATCCTGAACCCTGTCCTGAGCGCAGGACAGGCTTAAGTTGAGAGCTGCTTGTTGTCTTTTTGGCTGTCTGACTAAATCATCCAGGAAACAGTCAAATTTAGGTAAAAGCTTTTCTTGATACTCAGCATTGCTCTTGCAGTGATGTAGCTAGTCTAACATTGCAAAGACATTAATCAATGGCCTCAGAATCAGATTTTCAGTTTTATGGTGGCTTCTTGGTTGGTTGGTTGCTTTTTTGGTTTGGTTTGGTTTAGTTTTTGTTTGTTTGTCTTGTTGGGGGAGAGGGTGGCCCTTTTTTTTTTTTTTTTTTTTCCTCCTTACACTTCCACCATTGTGTTTAAAAACGTGTATGTTTGGTCGTGTTTTTTATATTTATTATCATATGTTTCACTTAAATGGGACTTCAGGGAGATTGCTTTTTGTTGTTTTTATCTGAAATTTGGGAACACATTTTATTCTTTATTACAAAGAGCAATTTGTATTCCTGTTCCATTTTGTTTTGATGGAGGCCATCTATCCTACGTGTATTCCATATTCCTAATAAATCTAAATTCTTCATTCACACAGCAGTTGAACTATTCTTTGAGACTCTGTCCCACTGTATCTCCCTCTGATACTCTATATGTCTTGCAAGTGTTTCTGATAATGCTGCTACAGATAATCTGTTCTATAGATCATCATCTATTTTCTTAGAAATCCTGTCCACAGGATTTCTCTTGCTTATTGTAAGATATGCCTGTGAGAGCTAGAAGTCTCATATCAGGAAAGAATTAAGTCACTGCCTACAATTCAGATTTCTTTTTACTTATGTACGATACCCTGTTTCATTTAATAAACCTAATAATATTTAAAAACTTATAAAGCATCTTAAATATTAAAGTTTCTACCTCACTGGAGTTTTCTATTGATAACTTTGTTTTAGGATTCTGACTTGCACTTCACACCCAAATTAATAATAGCAGTAAATATTACATGTTCATTTTTGTGGTTCTGACTTGATAAGTATAAAAGAATGTTCTCATCTAGTTTCACAGCTGATTCAATTCAGTTGTTTCACAACTGATTCAGTCGTACAATCTGATTTTTTTATCTAGAGAAATATGGTATACATTCCTCATTAAAAACAATTCAACAGAGCATTTCTAATGTTACTGTGTTCTGTCTTGTGTAAAATGAAACAACAGTTCTAAACATGTATTATATTTTGGCTATAACTTTTTACTACAAAATGGTTGCCCTAAAGTTTTGGCATGAAGAGTGTTTACTGGAAGATTAGGCCTCTTGTTCAAAGTGTGTTTAAGTGATATTAATGTAATCATTTATTTTGCTGCTTCACAGGCATCTAAAAAATAACATCTTCCAATCCCCCTCTTCCACTTGTAATAATGTATACAATAGACCATCTCATGGTTATAACTTGCTCCTATCAAAGAATTTTCCTCCTCTGACAATTTGGTACTTCCCCTCCATTCACTTTAGACAAATTCTGTAGGTACAGAGTGTTTTACCCAAATCACACTGACAAATCTGTGTGAAATCTGTTAACCTTTTAAGTATCTGAGTTACACATATGCACACTTTCAAGAGAGGAACACTTATTTATTTGGCTGTAATTCATATTTAACTTGAGCTAAATTAAGATAATAGGCACATAAAACGACATAAAAATATATGATAAGGTTATATTTTATACAAGAAATGAAAAAATACATGGGAAAACACTCCATCTACTTACAGTTGCTTTAAATCTGTAAGGTCTCTCATTGTCTTGAGGCTGACTAATTTATGATAAATGCTTTTCTGACACACACCTCATCAGGGATCCTGTCTTTTTCTGTATCCCATGTCTCAGGTGATATCAGATACACTCTTCTCCTAAAGGAGGAAGTCAGGTTTTACAGCTTAACTTCTTTTTAGAGTCCTCTAAAAGGAACAATAGATATAATTTCACACTTTGCTGCAAGCCTAGTGTATTTTTTTTCTCCCCAAAGAGTATTTGCTTCTAAATCTTTTGCAAGGGAGAGCTGTGTCAAGATGCAAACAAGTCTTGTTTCATGCTTTTAAGTATGAAAAAAAATGTTTCTTTGTCAGAACAGATGTCAACTTCAGATCTTGATTTGAGTTTAACAATTCCTTGACTCAACAGGTGGTCCTTCATGAGCAACTCATCGTGCTGTACCTTTCAATATACGGTATCTACATTCACTGTATTTTGTATCAGCCTGTATATTAAGTGCATTTGTAACAAGTTTGTAAATGGGCTTTATACATGTAGGCTATTTATGCAGAGCATATGAAAAAATCAACACTTGGGCTTTTGGTTATCCTGAGCCATATATATACTATTTCTGTATTTAAGAAGCATTGAAGTAGAAAACACTAAATTCCTGGAAAAAGAGGTGCTTTCAGAGGACATCCATTCATTGCCAGTGTTGTAGGTGACAGTTTTTCCTCTTCATTCCTTTCATGGCATGACTGCTGTGTGTTTATATCCAACTTTTACAAAACCAGAGACATACAAATTGAATCTAAAAATGTAGTAACCTTACCCTTTGGATATGTTAGAATGTCAAAATACATACCTAGACAAAATCTAATAAAACAGATTCTTCTATATCTTTAAATTCAGAGTTAAACCTTTTAAAAGCTGCTACTTTTAACAAAAATTCCATGATACCTTTAGATTTTAAAGGCATAAGTATCTAAAATGGACATATATTTCCCTAGGCTTCTGAGTATGCATATTAGTTCCCGCTGGAAATAGGAAATTCTACTCATTTTCTTTCAGTCAGCACTGATGTTTCATTTAAAGAACGTTCTCCTTGAACACATGGAAAAATCATTTGACTTTTTATTTTTATATTTTGAAATTTCCATTCTCTGGAATAAGAATTAGTTCAGCTTCTATGGTAAAATTACTCTGTCATGAGTGACTAGGCAAAACAAAATGGATATTGTTTATTTAGGTCTTCTTTCTCTACTGGTTGACTACCTATTCATTTAGGTCTTGCAGGTTTCTGTGGAGTATATCATATTTAGAATTTCTGTGAGAGACTTATATCTGTTTGACACCAGTATTGTGTCACCAAGGATTTTAGAATGTCAAAGACTAGCACAGGTTTAAGTATTATAAATTATCACAGCCAAAAACATTTAAGTCATATACATCCTTAAAATGCTGCTACTACTTTTGTATAACATTGCAGTACATTCTTAGCAGGAGTAATCTTAGCCTGAACAGAAAAGTTCAGGTGAGATGGACTGTGTATACTGAGCTCTCTGACAACCGAGCTGCACTGTGTACTGCATTTTCTTACCTTTGGCTAACCTTTCATTTTTTTTGCCTCTGAAATTTTGTAGGTAACATTTGAAATCATTCATTACAAATGGTAGCAACACTAAACACAAAATGTCACTTTTATTTTTTAATGCAAACATAAATAATCTTGTCATCTTTGTATGATGAGGGAAAAAATTATAAGATAGGCTAACTGTTTCACTGGAAATTTAAACAGAAATATCTTTAGGAAACGACATATTTAATAAACATTTAAATAAAATATTGCTTCTAAGATAAGTCTCTGAGCATTCTTCTCATAGATATCTCGGTGAAAGAGTGAAGGATAATTCAGCAAATCTGAGAATCAAAGGCATCATTTTGTTTAAATCTCTACATGTTCTTCCGCTCCAAGGCTTTTTGAAATTTCAGTGCTCTTTCAGAAACTCAGACACCAAAATGCTATAATTTATCCTCATATGCTGTTCTCATTTGTCCTGAAATACAGAAGATGTTATTAATGTTATTACATGCAGCAATAGCCTCTTTCTTATGCAGCTGCATCATAGTAAAGCTCTTGGGAGAAGGTCGACCAGGCCTGAACCAGCACCACTGGCTCATGTGCACCCTCGGTGTCTTGTGAAATTATCTTTTTCTTACAGGCCTTCAGAAACAGGATTTGGACAGCAGCACGAACACCATGCAAGATGGCAAGGAAAAGGCTTTGCATGGTTTTCTCTCAGAAAATAGAAAGATTTTGCAAGGCAATGGCAAATATATGTTTTTCGGTTTTCCTCGTTTATAATCTAGTCACCTCAGCCTTATTATGAACATTTCAATAAAGAGAAAGAATGCATTGTTTTCTTCAATACATAATGGGAGCCCAATAGAAGAGGAGCTGAAAAGTGTTTTGATCAAAACTTGGAAGGAAAACCAGACATATTTGAAGTTTGATACATTTAACTTTCCTTTTATTTGTTAAGCAAAACAGAATAATGAGATGTTTTCTTCATCATAATGGTATGAACAGAAATGGCCAAGCCCTACCTCTAAGTAACAAAAGAAAAGCTAAATGGGTTAGATGAATGGGGAAATAAAAGCAGCTAGTCACTTTTGCAAGTGAATGAAAATGGAAGTAGAAGTCCAACATAATTTGGGATGTCTTAACTACTCTCCTCAGTATTACATGTGCAGTTACCAACCCCACGGGCAAGTTCATGTTCCCGAGGTACTAGCAGCTCACTCAGTCTGTGAGGAATACATCTAAATGATGAACTAGAAGGTGTAAAGAGACAAGGACCAGGATTTGAGTGTCCACGTGTTCGAATGTTCACATGTTCATATCATGCCTTTCATGACAACAAAGTTGACATTAAAGCCCAGACACATCCTGGGCAAGCACAAAGAACTAAATGCCAGATAACTTTGTGTCCACGTTGCAAGTGGTGTGCTCTTGATGACGCTCTGATGCACATTTCTATTCTTGGTTACATCAGGAGATAAACCACACTGAGAAGACTAGCGGTGCCCCCAGGTGAGTAATACCAGACTCCAAAAAAAGGTGAAAGACACATTTGCACTACAAAAAAACCTACTACATTATAAATCACAAAGGTTAGATGAACCAGAATGTTATCTTGTAGTCAGGATGAACTATTAGAAGAAAACAGAGTGAGACAGAAAATCTGTCCTGGGATTTTCAAGGGCATAACAAACTGTCCAGTCTCTACTGTATCATTACACTGTGACTGTTTTGGTACAGGAGGACATCCAGGTGGCAAAAGGAGAAATTATATGAGACCTCCTCACCCAACCATGCATACGTGTCTTCTCACACTAGGAAAGTAACTTCATGTGTGGCTGTTTTTACTGATCTGGAAAAAAAAAAACAAAACCAAAAACAAACAAAAACCAAAACAAAACAAAAACATTATAGTGATACACAGTTGGAGGAATGGTTATAGAGAAAGATCATTAAGCAGAGAGGACTACACAGTGACTTGTTTGTTGTATATAATATTTTGATTTCACAGAGTATATAGATACTCTCTTTGGAATCGTTAATGAAAAGTTAATAAGTTAATACATACAGTTCATATCCATATCAGTGACATATGTATGGAAAGATGAGGCATTACAGTGTTTAGGTTAAAAACCAAGATGTACATATAACATCTATTACAATGTTCTGGGCCATATGTATGATCTAGCAAAATGTCAAATCTAACTCCTGACATCCCAAAAACAAGTAACGTTTTGAATGAGTAAGCATTTAGGGTACTAGAGAGCTACACAGCACTGATGGGCTTAAGTTGAATAGGAGGAAGCAACTAACATTTAAAATTCTAAAGGTGATAGAAAAGATTATAAACATGTAAGTATTTGAATTGTGATTGTGGGGAACAGCCAGAGGGCACAAAAGTGCAGAAAGTTTGCTAGGGTGCTTTCTAAGACTGGCATGACTCTCCATGGGTAGGAGGAACAGCGATATGAGAAAGTAAAGAAACAGGGTCTGCAGGAAGTCCCAGCACTGTGAGTGTCTGAAAGGCCGAGAAAACAAATTGATAAGCCTATGGGAAAGGAATCTATTGTGGGCTACTTGTGAGACAGGTGCTGTTCGTGGCTCGTAGTGTCTGAGCCATAAATCTCTGAGAGGGAACAGACTATGTCAAGAAAGAGAGCTGCATGTTTGCTCTTATGCATTTGCTGTTTTCCTTACACATCTGCCAGCGGTCACTTTCAGAGATCAAACATTAGGATATCTACCTGATTAAATGAGTTTGATCTTTTCCATTTGTTTTGTCAAGGGTGAACACTGTGTAAATGGTACATTTCTGCTTTTTGTGCCTCTCTCACAAACCTGAACAATTTTGTGGAAGGTTGCTAGGATCACAAGGTACTTTGAGCCATGACATCTGTTGTCTTCTGATATAAATTATTGTTTGATCCTCTCTCAACAACACTTGTGGGAGTAGTCACACAAGCCACTCTGAACTCTAGTGTCTCCAGAACTACTTGTGTTGAGGCTAAGGCTTGAAAGTGCTTTATAAGGAAGAAAGTGGCTAGAGCATAAACTTCTTCCATCCTCTACAGGGATCTTACTGCCTACTACAGAAATCAGAAAATGTATCTGCTGCTTTCTGTATCCCTCAGATGACTCTTTTATACCATGATGTTAAAAGTGAGAGTGGTGAGTTCAAAATATTGTTCTTAATATTGTGGGCCATAAAAAAAAAAACAAAACAAAACAAAAAACAACAACACTTGACATAAAACAAAAAATATCCATTATTTTTTATTGTGATTCATACCTACAGGTTAATCATTGTAAGAAGTAGATTGTCTATATTTTATGCATGTAATTTAGACTTCACTGTACAGATTTAAACCCATTTTAGTTCATCTGCTTGTACCACAAGTATACTGCTTGCATACCTAAAAGGAAAAACGATTATGCAAAATGTTTTTCAAGTGCTCCCTTCCAAACCAAGGTACATTTTTTAAGGTTATACAGAGTTAGTGATCATGACAAATCAAACTTTGGAAAAGCACATTCAGTAATCGTATGCTATATGGAGCCTTGCTCAATCAGTGTTTCTGAGTCCAAAAAATTTTTAAGCATTGCTTGTACATGTTCCTCATCTAACACTTTAGTTTAAACTTTTCATAATCCTCTGTGATCTAAAAAGTGAGTAAACCTGCATCAGTTGCCAAAATTACATAGCTCAGATTAATTTTAGCGCACCATAATTGTTTATGTGTTACAGAGAAAACTTACCAACATTTTGTAAATTTTGTTGTCTTATAACTTATTTCTCCATTCAGATTTTGAAAGATTTGCTACTTCAATTAAGTTAATGTGTAACAAATGTCCCATTTGCATTTTTCTATATTTTGGAAGGCCTGCTATATATAATTTTACTTTATATAAGGTATTTTTCTGGCAGTTACTGTGCTTGGTGCTAATACAGACCCAAAATGTTCTTTTGCAGTAGTGTGCTTTTGTAGTGGATGTGTTTTCATCCCCACTTACTGGGCCATTTTTCATGAAAGGTGGGATTTGTAGAGGTAAACATATTCATTTTGAAATAAACCAGACAGTAAGATCTAATCAAGAGTATCTCTAAGGGGAACAAATGGATCAATGAGTGGGCACAGCCTTCCAAAATGTGCTAACAGAAAGTTTTGAAAACATCAGGCTGTCATCCTACAATACAGAATACCTCTTGTACTATATAAAACACGACTCACACATCTTTATATTTGCTATTGCACTCAATTTCCTTAGTGACTCCTCTGCTCTTTCGTCATCTATCCAGCCTTCATCTTGACTCAATATTCTTTTTCTTCTTTATATGCCTACTTTTTCAGGGGACCAGTTGTCCCTTGTCTCCTGTTTTGATGTCTCAGAAGATCCAGTGTGGTGCCACTTAGGACTCCAAGGAAATCAGACAGCTCATCGGCCTTTGCCAAAAGAAGGACAAAACCTAAATATATTGATCTGCAACTGCATTCCTCTTGTCCTATTTAATCTCCTCAATGCTCAGAGTACGCCTCACAATGAAAGTAAAGATGAGTGCTATTCTAGGTGTTCTGCCTCCTTGCAGATTATGTGAACGTCTGACCACATAGCTCCTGAGAAAACTGGGTTCTTGCTGTTCTGGTCTGGATAGAAAGCCTCATCACGTTGTCACAGAGGTTATGCAGGAAACCTCTGGCACCCGTAATTAAGAAAATGTTGAGGGTGTTGATGTCTAATCTGTTATGTGGATCCATTTTGCACTCAGTCAACCAAAACTATGTTCTACAGCCATGTGGCATGCAAATAATGTTATGAAATGGGCTATCATTACTTGACTATAGCCAGCGGTGCTGGAGTATAGTGTCTCCAATACCACAAGTTGATATCTGAGTCCTGCAAATGTCCCTGTCTTGCTGAGAAAGGCGTCAGCATCCCCTTTGAGTCTGGGGCAGAATAACAGGACTCAGCTGTTATGCATCCTTCCTGGGAAACCTCCCAAATTGTGGTTTATGTAATCATTAATATCCTGGAGTAAGCACAACAGTGAAATTTGGAAGTTGGCAACACAACTCACACACCAGGAAAGCACAGAGAAGAGAGATTAGTATGTTTCCTGTATCCAGATGGTCTCATAAATATTTTTAATGTGCATTATCAGGGAGAAAACTTGAAAGGTGTCCTCTCCAACTGATCAGATATTAATTGATAGCTTTTGAGACATTATGAGCTCCACTTAGACACTGTTTTCTCTACGTTTGAAAGCTCCTGAAAAGTTTTCTATTTAATGCGTAGAATTGTATACAAAAGTCTGTTGAAGGTTTCAGATATACCCTTCTGGATTTGAAGGTTTTGCAGCTGGCGCAGGCAGTATCTCTGCCAAAGAGGATGAAATCACAACAACCTGATGATGAAGCTGTTTCCAAGGATCAGTCTCTGGTCATCCAGGGGCCAAATCTGTTAGCAAGGCAAAGGCTCTCAAATCTGTATCTTTCTATTCAGTCAAAAGTATAAGCCGAATCATCCAAGGGGGGCACAAGGTGAGCTGCCATAACTGCAATAGGAAAATCACTCTTTCATGCACCTTCTCATGCAGAAATTCACGCACATACAACAAAAGTTTATTTTGACGATGATGGGTCTCAGAGGTAGGAGGAGGTTCAGGTAGCAGGATCAGTGACATAACTTATAAATGAGCAGAAACAGAAACAAGCTCGAAATAGATATGGAAACAGAAATAAGGTTTGCTTCTATGTGTAAAACTTTATCTGAATACAAATATCAGCAGAAGTGTTAAATGAATGAATAGCGTGTTGTAGCTCATTAAGGGACTCACAGTCCAGAAAACAAACATTGGTGGAGTAGTTGTCCTTCCTGCTCCTTTGAACCATGTATGTAGTGAGGATATTCAGGCTGGAAGCCCAGGCTAACTGTAGTCCAAAGTAGACGTACTGAGATGAGCCATCCTCCATATCATCTATTCTTAGTCAACTTCTATTGTGGATCAACAGTATCAATCTTACTTGATATTTTCCACATAGCTTTTGGCTTTCCTTCACTATCGGAGTTCCAGTCAGACTCACCTAGATTACTTTTAGCCATGCTTTTTTCTCATGGTTTGGATTTTCTGCCATATCTGTTTCTGACATCCACAATCCTCAGGCATGGACTACCTTATATGTAGTTACTCCTTGTCTTTTGTGTCATGAAATTCTGGAAAATACGCCACAATTTGTGTAAATGTTCTGGTGGTCATCTCCTTTCCAGTCACTCATTCCAGCTTCACATTTCCACCCTTGTCCTCTCTTCTGCTCTAGTTCACTCTCATCTGCTTCCTGATGCCCAACTGAACGGAGGCTGGGAAATGGGTGTGTGGGAGATCGTGTGTGCCTACATACACGTATATAAGGGACAAGGTATGTTGATGCGAGATACACTGCAGTTAGAAATCTTTTTCATTGAGTTACTATACAATTCAGAAGCATGAAAGGAAGAAGGAAGCATAAATATGTATGTATACTTTTTTTCTTTTAGATAATTATCTGATATGGGCTTCTAAAAAAGAAATGTAAAGGGCAGGAATACAATTGACATAGCTGACAATAGTTTAGGAACAGCTGCCTAGTCTGGAGTACAACATTTGTTGGAGAAAGAGGCAAACATTATATTCTGGTAGTCTTGCCAAAATACATTAATGTAATGAAAGATAAAAGTAATCAGACATGATTACTGCATAAGAGACTTCTCTCAGTATGTACAAAGACCTGAAAGTAGTTATGGAATGGAGTGCTAATACCTAACACTAATATCACTTGGGTGTTTTAGAAGCAACTAAGCAGCATAATGAGGAAATGAATAAAAATATGTGTATCTAGAGGACATTTGTGATGCTGCTGTTTCTCTAATATATCTGGTTCTAATTCCTTAAATAGCTCTTTCTGGCTTTTAGATATACTGTGTTCTGCTCCCTTTGTCTAGCACAGTGGATTACAGCCGTTACAACACAAAAGGCCGCACTGGCAACTTTTCAGGAACCAGAGGGCTACAGCTAATTTACATATTAATTTACATGAAATTACTTGAAATTTGCATCAGCTTGGCTTTTTCCGTACTTTGCACTGGGAATAAATGAGATTTAATTAAATCCAATAACTTACCTTCTCATGGTTTCTGAAATGTTATTTTGTTACTTTATTTCTTTTATTTTCTCATTATGTTAGACTTCAGTGGTCTAGGAGGAAGATATCTCAGCCCAAGTCAATTCACAAAAAAAAAAAAAGTGTCACCTATGCTGGTAGGCTAGGATATCTACATAACACGATGCAACTTCTCATAAGTTAGTATAGGGGTTTTTTTTAGTGCTAGTATATACTTGATAAATAAATGGTGTCACAGAACTGGTTATTTGGAGAAGTTTTTTGTATCTGCTAGAATGTAAAGAAAAGGGTTAAATGTTGCTCTTTTCTGGGCAGTTCTACACAGACAAAACAACAGCGCTTCACACTCAGTCAATCTGTCTGGCTAAGTAGGATGTCTCAGAACAGGCCAACAGCCTCTACTGTCCTGCAATACAGCTCATCAGGAGATTTTTTTTTTAAATGTAATTGACCATATGTGCATGTTGCCTCTTCACAAGTGTAGAAATGATAAAAAAAAATATTCCATTCTTTTTACTAATCCTCCTACAAAGTATCATGGCTGTGTAATAAGGCATCTTTTTAATTTGGAAGAAGATGTATTGAAATTGGAATATATTTTAAATGCTTGTCTGTGCCTGTCTGGGTTTGCGTTTAATGAGTTATTACACAATTTTCATTTTGTTTTTGTAGAATATAGTGTATTTTCAGTTGAAGACATTGTTATGTTAATGAAATAAATTATTTATTACCAAGCAATTTTAAAGCATTCACAAGTGAGTACACATGAAGAGCCCTAAATAGTATTAATAGTAACACGTGACTAGTCTTAATGGATCATTATGGTTAATTGCCAGTATTTTGTCTGGTGATTTTTTCTTGGTACTTCAGGCGTTTTTACTGATAACTGTTCAGAACAGAAGACAACATTAAAGTGCATATGCTTTTATTTATTAATGTGCAAATACTTTTCAAATATAAATAACTGTAGTGATGTGACAGATCAGTGAAGGAGCTGTGAAAATCTTTTTGTCACTTTACTACCTCTGATACTTGAAAATGTTTGAAAGGCAATTATTCAGAGCTAGTTTTAGATAGCTAAATGACTACTTGAAGCTAATAAGGCAAGGTATTTTTTTGAAACAGTTAAGAGAGTCTTGAAGAAATACTGAATTATCTTTGTATCTGACATTTCCCAGTATAAATTATGAAGGTCTTTGCAATCTTGCACTTATTTTATTTTGTTTCTATAATAAAATCAAGAAAGCAAAATTTTCAGTGAGATATATTCCAGAACACATATAATTTCTCAATGGATTCCTGCTCTGTGCTGGTATATGAAAGCTGTTGTAGAAGGTTCAGATAAAGAATATAAAGTAGGTAGTCATTTTATTTGTATGTAGGTGTAGATGTACATGTAGATGTACTTCTCAGTACATATAGCCAGTGATGTTTGATGTACATAGCTGACACAGTTGTTTTTCTTAATTTCAGCATTTTCAACAAATGAGAAAAAAATTACCATTAACAGACATAAAATGAAACTGAAAGCAGTGCATAGCTGTAGTTAACCAATTTTTTCAAGACTGAACATAGCTTTGGGCTTCACCTGGGGTCTGTACTGTGATATTTCAAAGCTCTCATCATCAATATCTTGCTTTGGTTGAGTCAAAAGGAAGTTACTTAAGACCTCAGAAAACCCGTAATGACTACCATCTATCAGGTATAATTATGACAAGTCTTTGATTTTAACCCCTTACTTCCAGCACGTAGTCTTCTTTTATTTCACTATCCTACCTAAAGTTTTATTTTCTCTTTGACTAGATCCAGTCTATTCGGTGAAACTAATGTGAATAATTTAAATGCACTAAATTAACCTCCCTTACACTAAT
The DNA here is from genome assembly GCA_013399365.1 of Pampusana beccarii. Taxonomy (NCBI): domain Eukaryota; kingdom Metazoa; phylum Chordata; class Aves; order Columbiformes; family Columbidae; genus Pampusana; species Pampusana beccarii. The sequence continues at coordinate 265,772 of VWYH01008874.1, read as the reverse complement.
ATCTTGTAGTAAATGATATTTGAAAAGAAAGAATTTGCTGTTCTTATGACACTTTTTTATGACTGATTTTGTACTTAAATATGAAAAATTTGCAAATAAGAAAATCCCTCTAACTTCAGCTTGTGACACTATTATTGGAAGGTTAATAAAAAGATACTGGAAATACTACTCTTTTATTAATGAGGTAATTTTCTTTT